>JAPJYX010000098.1:0-25859 GCA_030503985.1 Himalopsyche tibetana
CGATTAGTTTCTGCTAATCTAGAAATCAACCATATTAATCTAATAGGAAAGAACAAAATAATAAATCAAATGTTTTTTTGAAAAAAATTAAAATTCAATAAGTTGAATCTCATTAGAATAAATAGTAAAGATAAAATTATAATTACAAGAGAGACTTCATAAGAAATTGTCTGAGCAATTGAACGTAAAGAGCCTAATAGTGCATATATTGAATTTGAAGATCATCCCGCTATTATAACCATATAAACCCCGAATCTTAAACAACAAAAAAAGAATAATACCCCAAATTCAAATGAAAATAATTTTATTATAAAAGGGAGAGAAAATCAAACAATTAAAGATAAAAATAAAGAAAAAATAGGAGAAAAATAAAAAACAAAAAAATTTGATAAAAAAGGTATTATCTGTTCCTTAGAAAAAAGCTTAATAGCATCACAAAAAGGTTGCAAAATACCTAAGATCCCCACTTTATTGGGCCCTTTGCGAATTTGAATATACCCTAAAACTTTACGTTCTAATAATGTTAAAAAAGCTACTCTGATTATAACACAAATAATTAATAACAATCTTCTGAATAAAGGTAAATAAAAATCTAAATTTAACAATACTATCTAAAACTAAAAAAAATTTTATTAATAAATTCTAAATTTATTGCACTAATCTGCCAAGATAGTTTTATTTAGTGTAAAATATAAAATTTTGCCTAAATTTTAAATCAATAAAATAAAATAAAAAAAAATTACTTTATTTGGTCCTTTCGTACTAAAATAAATTTTATAAAAAAAGATAGAAACCAACCTGGCTTAAACCGGTTTGAACTCAAATCATGTAAAAACAAAATAGTCGAACAGACTAAACTTTTAAACTTCTACACCTAAAAATTATTTTAATTCAACAT
Organism: Himalopsyche tibetana; assembly: GCA_030503985.1. Lineage (NCBI taxonomy): Eukaryota > Metazoa > Arthropoda > Insecta > Trichoptera > Rhyacophilidae > Himalopsyche > Himalopsyche tibetana. Next base: position 899 of record JAPJYX010000098.1, read on the forward strand.
CGAGGTCGCAATCTTTTTTATCGATTTGAACTCTTTAAAAAAATTACGCTGTTATCCCTAAAGTAACTTATCTTAAAATCAAAAATTTTAGATCTTTTATTAAATATTTATAAAACGAAAATAAAGAGTTAAATAAATCTTCTTATCACCCCAATATAATAAACTTTAAGTGAAAATAAAAAAAATCTAATAAAAACTTACAAAAAAATTTTATAAAGCTTTATAGGGTCTTATCGTCTTTTTTAATTATTTTAGTTTTTTTACTAAAAAAATAATTTAAATAATTAATAATTAATAAAGAAGATTTCTTATTTAACCTTTCATACAAGTCTTCAATTAAAAAACAAATGATTATGCTACCTTTGCACAGTCAAATTACTGCGGCTCTTTAAATTTTCAGTGTGCAGGTTTTATTTTTTAAAAATTTCTAAAAACAATGTTTTTGTTAAACATTTAGAAATATTATTGCCGAGTTAATTAATTATTAATAAAAAAATATAATGATATTAAATTTTTAATGCATTAATTTACTAATTTAATAATTATTACATTATTTTGAGTTTGTTAAAATAATTATTTTAATAAAATTATTAATGAAAAAATAAAAAAAAATTATTAAAATTTAATTTAATTAATTAAAACATTTTATTTTTAAATATCTATTTTTAAGATTATAATTATTTTTTTTAAAAATAATCTTTTAAAAGTTTAATTTAAAGCTCAACCCTTAAATTATTAAGAATTGATATTAAAACAATTTTTAAACTTAAATTAAATTATACCAAAACTTTAATTAAATTAATTTCTTAAAAAATTATAAAACTTTAAAAACGATTAACTTTTAATTTCAAAAAGTTTATTATTAATATTTTTGATACAATATAAAATATAAACTCTTAAATCTTTTAAATTATAAAAAACTCAATTTTAACTTAAATAAATTAATTAATCCTGATACACAAGGAACTAAAAATTAATTATTCTTTTCTGAAATTAATTTTTCATTTTATTTCAATATTCTTTTTCAATACTATTAAACTATAAAGCTTTTTATTTTTACACTAAACAGAACGACCAAAAAAATTTTTTTATTAATAAATAAAAGAAACACCTTTTTAAACCACAAATTAAATAAATATTTTCAATTTAAAATGATTTGCACATTTATCTTTTTAATGTAAATAAAATACTTTTCTTAATAAGCTTCAAATTGTATTTCTAGAAACACTTTCCAGTATTTCTACTATGTTACGACTTATCTCATTTAAATTTTTATATAACGAAAGCGACGGGCGATATGTGCATATTTTAAAACTTTAATCAAAAAATCTTTATTTATGTTTTTACTTTTAAATCCAATTTCTAATTTAAAATTTCATTAAAATTTCCAATTAAATAAACTTTATTGTAACTCATTTCACTCTTAAATATTAATTACACCTTGATTTGACATATAAAAAAATTTTTTATTAAGAAATTTAATTTTTCTAATAAAATATTCTTTTGACAACGATATATAAACTAAATTAAATAAATTTAAGTAAGATATTTGTGGAATATCAATTATAGAACAAGTTCCTCTAAAAAGAATAAAATACCGCCAAATTTTTTAAGTTTTAAAAAATTAATTTTTACTACCTGTTTAAAACACTTAACAATTTTAATAATAGGGTATCTAATCCTAGTTTTTAATTTAATTTTATAAGCTTCAATAATATCTAAACATTAAAAATTTTTAAAACATTTTTTATTTTACTAAAAAATGTTTATTTATTAAATTTAAATAATATAAAATTTAACTATTAAACAAAAATTAATTTAATTTTCTTATTTGTGTAACCGCGATTGCTGGCACAAATTTTATCAAGAAAAGAACTTATAATAACTATTATTTACATTAATAAATAAAAAGAATAATTTCGATTACTACTAATTTAAAACAAATAAATTTAAAACATACTAAATTAAACTATTAAAATTTTACTAAATTATGCTTATATAAAAAATTATATGTAAAATTTTATAAAAATAAACTTTTTAATTTAAATAAAACTACTTTTTAAAAAAGTAAATTAAACTTAAAATTATTTTTTAAAAGAATAATTGTATACATATATAAATAATATTTACAAATATATATATAAATTAAAATAAAACAAAAGAGTAAATTTTTTTTAGTAAAAAAAAAGAACAAATTTAAGATAAATAATTTTATTTAAAAAGTTAGATAAATTAAATTTAAACACTTCACCAAATAAACTTTCCCCACTAATATTTTATTTTGCTTTACTTATTTAAAAATAATTTTAAAAAAAAATTATTTTTAAATTACATTAAGATAATTAATAATTATTATTTTATGTTTTAAATATAAATTTATAAAATAAAAAAAAAAAAGTACTTTTTAATTTAAATATAATATATATTTTATCAAAAAAATAAATCTAAAATTTAAAGGGCCCTACCTCCTTTTATTCCTTTATATTTATTAAAAAATTTAAATAATTGGTTTAATATATAGATATACTAAATATATTCTAGTAAAACTACAAAAGCAAAATAGCAACAAAGAAAATAAAAATTAAATTTTATTAGTTATATTAATTTAACAAATAAACCTATTAAGTAAGATTTTTATTTTTGTTGCTTTAATCGTTTTTATTTTATTTTATAAATTATTAAAAATAGGGTTTAAAACTAAATCTGAAAAAATAAAAAGCTTACACCACGGTTTAAATTTAAGTAATTAAGCATTAAATTAAGTAAAATAATAAAAATCTATAAAATTAAATTTAAACATTTTACTATTAAACTTTAACCCACTGGGTAAATTACTATAAGTTATTAAACCATATTTTTAGTTTTTTTAATAGAAACAGATATTTTATGATTTAATATAATAATATAGTTAAGTGCTTTATTAATTATATAAACAAGATAAATAGGTTTAAAATTATAAATATATACAGATATTATATAAAAATAAATATTTTAATATTAATATTAAATCATTAATCGTTTCCTTTCTCTAAATTAAGGGGTTTCTATAAGTTATTAATATTTCCAGAGGTGACCTTATTTAATTAATACTACTATCTTCCTTAAGATTAATACTAAATAAATATTAGATATTAATAATAAAGATCTTACTAATTGTTTTTACTTTTTTTGGGACCCTATTTTGTTTATTTATATAAATGGTTAAAAAAAATAATTTAGGATATTTAAAACAGTTGAAAAATGCAACAATTATTAAGAAGAATCAAAGTAAAACTATTTCCCTACAAATAATTTTATGATTAAGAATTCTTTTTATTTTATCAAACCCTTCAACCCTTAACACCTCTTTTACTATCTAAATTTTTAAACTTTATATAGCCTTATCAGAATAGCTTACATGATATTGAACTAGAAAATAAAACATTATACTAACTCTGCCTTGGTTTGAGCGACATAGAAGTTAATTGTATACTGGTTTTTCAATTCTTTTATTTTAATTACAGGTAAAATAACCGTTTTTTACAAGGTAAATGAAAACAACCTAGGCCCCTCATGACCAGATTAGCATAAAAAAATCAATAAAAGAAAAGCAATTAACTACAAACTGACTGAATTATATTAGATGAGTGATTTAAATCCCACTGAAGAGGAGGGGGGCGACGGTTTGATTACTAGAATTGATATTATTCAGCTAGAGAAAATTAATAAAGCCCCTAAATAATTCAACCTTAACTAGATCTCATTAAGAAAACAACCTAAGAATTGTTATAATTGAAGATTAGTTTACAAATTTGACAAGGTTAGCCCGATAAAACTAATAAAAAGATAATTAATTGAAAGTCAACTAAATCTTATTAGAGAAAACCCATAAAACCAATTGGAGTTGTAGTTTGATTACCTATATTAATGATATAGGGTTAAGACACCTAATTGAAAGTCAACTAAATCTTATTAAGTAAACAATTTAAACCCTACGAGGGTTGGGGTTTGATTACCTAATTTAATAAGGTTAAATTGACGAAGTTAGTAAGAAAGATTCCTAATTGAAAGTTAACTCAATCTTATTAAGTAAACAACCTAAACCCTCTTAGAGTTGGTGGTTGATTACCTTACTTGATTAAGTTAAGTTGACGAAATTAGTAAGAAAGATACCTAATTGAAAGTTAACTAAATCTTATTAAGTAAACAACCTAAGCCCTCTTGGAGTTGATGGTTGATTACCTTACTTGATTAAGTTAAGTTGATGAAGTTAATAAGAAAGATAACTAATTGAAAGTTAGCTAAATCTTATTAAGTAAACAATTTAAACCCTGCGAGAGTTGGGGTTTGATTACCTAACTTGATTAAGTTAAGTTGATGAAGTTAATAAGAAAGATACCTAATTGAAAGTTAACTAAATCTTATTAAGTAAGCAACCTAAACCCTCTTGGAGTTGGCGGTTGATTACCTTACTTGATTAAGTTAAGTTGACGAAGTTAGTAAAAAAAATACCTAATTGAAAGTTAGCTAAATCTTATTAAGTAAACAATTTAAACCCTACGAAGATTGGGGTTTGATTACCTGACTTGATTAAGTTAAGTTGATGAAGTTAATAAGAAAGATACCTAATTGAAAGTTAGCTAAATCTTATTAAGTAAACAATTTGAACCCTACGAGGGTTGGGGTTTGATTCCCTAATTTAATAAGATTAGATTGACGAAGTTAGTAAGAAAGATATCTAATTGAAAGTTAACTAAATCTTATTAAGTAAACAACCTAAATCCTCTTGGAGTTGGCGGTTGATTACCTTACTTGATTAAGTTAAGTTAATGAAGTTAATAGGAAAGACAACTAATTGAAAGTTAGCTAAATCTTATTAAGTAAACAATTTAAACCCTACGGGAGTTGGGGTTTGATTACCTAACTTGATTAAGTTAAGTTGATGAAGTTAATAAGAAAGATACCTAATTGAAAGTTAACTAAATCTTATTAAGTAAACAACCTAAACCTTCTTGGAGTTGGCGGTTGATTACCTTACTTGATTAAGTTAAGTTAACGAAATTAGTAAAAAAAATATCTAATTGAAAGTTAACTAAATCTTATTAAGTAAACAATTTAAACCCTACGAGGGTTGGGGTTTGATTACCTAATTTAATAAGATTAGATTGACGAAGTTAGTAAGAAGGGTTCCTAATTGAAAGTTAACTAAATCTTATTAAGTAAACAACATAAACCCTCTTGGAGTTGGCGGTTGATTACCTTACTTAATTAAGTTAAATTGACGAAGTTAGTAAGAAAGATAACTAATGGAAAGTCAGCTAAATCTTATTAAGTAAACAATTTAGACCCTACGGGGGTTGGGGTTTGATTACCTAATTTAATAAGTTTAGATTGATGAAGTTAATAAGAAAGACACCTAATTGAAAATTAACTAAATCTTATTAAGTAAACAACCTAAACCCTCTTGGAGTTGGCGGTTGATTAGCTAGATTAATTAAGTTAAGTTGATGAAATTAATAAGAAAGATGCCTAATTGAAAGTTAGCTAAAGCTTATTAAGTAAACAACTTAAACCTTATCAGGGTTGAGGTTTGATTACCTAATTTGATTAGACTGTATTAATGAAGTTAATAAGAAAAATGCCCAGTTGAAAATAAACTAAATCTTATTTAGTAAGCACCTTAGACTCCATCGGAGTTGGGGTTTGATTACCTAATTTGATAATGTTAGATTGATGAAAGTAATAATAAAGACGCCTAGTTGAAAATCAATTAAATCTTATTAAATAAACAACTTAAAGACTCTTGGAGTTGCCGGTTGATTACCTAATTTGATAAGATTAGCTTCATGAAGTTAATAATAAAAACACCTAATTGAAAGTTAGCTAAAGCTTATTAAGTAAACAACTTAAACCCTATCAGGGTTGAGGTTTGATTACCTAATTTGATTAGAATGTATTGATGAAGTTAATAAGAAAAATACCCAGTTGAAAATAAACTAAATCTTATTAAATAAACAACTTAAAGACTATTGGAGTTGCTCGTTGATTACCTAATTTGATAAGATTAGCTTGATGAAGTTAATAATAAAAACACTTAATTGAAAGTTAGCTAAAGCTTATTAAGTAAACAACTTAAACCCTATCAGGGTTGAGGTTTGATTACCTAATTTGATTAGAATGTATTGATGAAGTTAATAAGAAAAATACCCAGTTGAAAATAAACTAAATATTATTTAGTAAGCACCTTAGACCCTATCGGAGTTGGGGTTTGATTACCTAATTTGATAAGGTTAGATTGATGAAAGTAATAATAAAGACCCCTAGTTGAAAATCAATTAAATCTTATTAAATAAACAACTTAATGACTACTGGAGTTGCTGGTTGATTACCTAATTTGATAATATTAGCTTGATGAAGTTAATAATAAAAACACCTAATTGATAGTCAACTAAATCTTATTAAGTAAACAACTTAAAATCTATTAAGGTTGCTGTTTGATTACCTAATTTGATAAGATTAGCTTGATGAAATTAATAATAAAGACCGCTAATTCAAAGCCGACTAAATCTAATTAAGTAAATAACTTAGGGACAATTGGAGTTGCTGTTTGTTTGTCTACATTAATAATATCTCCAATTAACAAAATTGATATGGAGAACCGTTAATTTAATTCCAATTCAATATTAGCCTAGCAATGTATTAGGTATATTAATGTTAAAGATAAAGTTACGTACATTTGTAATAGTAGTACAAGTAATTAACTAAGGGTTAACATAACCTTAATATGTAAATACTTAAAAGACCGTAAATACTAAAAATAAAAAACTCCTAAAATAATAAAATTTATGAAAAAGGCCTAATTATTTAAGAACTGGGGTTTAATTAAAGTTTAGAAAAGAAAAAATATTAAAATAGTTATTTAACGATCTAATCTTAAAAAAGATATACTACTAAACATCAATTTAATTATCTAAAGAACAAATCTCTTAGCTTGGATAAATAATTTAAACATAATAAATATACTTTAAAAAATTTTAGCCTGTAAAACAAAGAGGGTTAATTAAATAATATCAATAAAAATCTGGACGAAACTCAAATAAAATAAATTAAGTTTAATATTTTAATTAAAAAAGGATAGATTAAAAGCTTTATCTAAAGATCTAAGATTAATAAAAATAAAAATACTATAATAAGAGTAACTTCAATAAAATAGCAAATAAAATTAAAGATATAGAGACAGTAAAAAAAATATAAAATAATACAATAAAATACAAAATAATACAATAAAATACTATAGTGATAAAATAAAATGAAATACTAATAAAAAATATTAATTTAAAATTAAATAAAAGTAAAAATAAAAAAAAGATGGTATTTTATATATCATAATAGTAATATTTAGTACAATAATACACATCATTAACTAATGCTTTATACTCATTTTTTATTTTTATTTTTAATTATTAAAACCATATTTTAAACCTTTTATATAATAATAATAATAATGAATTGCCTGAATAAAGGATTACCTTGATAGGGTAAAATATATAATTTTAACTATTATATTCATTTTGCCTTATATTTAATAGAATTAAACTATCTCAAAAAGAATCAAAATCTTTTATGCTCCATACATCAAAATATATTTATTATAAAAAGATAAGCTAATTAAGCTATTAGGTTCATACCCTACTTATAAAGATTTTTTATTTCTTTTCTTTTTAATTATAAAAAATTCTTTTAAATTATTGTTTTTATTCTCTTTAATTACAGGAACAATAATTAGCATTAACTCAACAAATTGATTCAGAATTTGAATAGGCTTAGAAATCAACTTACTCTCTTTCATTCCTTTATTAATAAACAGAGAAAATATACTCGCCACAGAAGCATCACTAAAATACTTTTTAATTCAAGCTCTAGCTTCGAGTTGCTTATTATTTTCGATTATTTCATATTTTTTTTTAAAAAACATAACAATTTCATCATTTAATCTTGAATTAATGATAAAAATAATTTTTTCCACAACATTAATAATCAAAAGAGGGGTTGCCCCTTTTCACTTTTGATTTCCTAATGTTATAGAAGGATTATCGTGAATCAATAATTTTATTTTAATAACATGACAGAAATTAGCCCCTTTAATTATTTTATCTTTTACCATACACACTTGAATATTTACTTTAATAATTTTTTTATCCACATTAGTGGGCTCTATAGGAGGGTTAAATCAAACATCTATACGTAAATTGATGGCATTCTCCTCAATTAATCACTTAGGGTGAATACTTTTAAACTTAATAATAAATGAAAATATTTGAAAGATCTATTTTTTATTCTATTCATTATTATCCCTAACAATTGTTTTAATGTTTAATTATTTTAAAATTTTTAATTTAAATCAAATATTTAGTTTAAAAATAGACTCAACAATAAAAAAATTTATAATAAGTGTCCCTTTATTATCTTTAGGGGGCCTCCCCCCCTTTTTAGGCTTCTACCCAAAATGATTAACAATTGAAATAGCCCTTTCTTCAAATTATATAGGATTAATAATTTTAATAATTAATTTAACTTTAATTACTTTATTTTTTTATATTCGTATTTCATATTCTGCTTTATTATTGAATCACAACACTATAAATTGAAACTTAATTTGAACATCATCAAGTATTAACAACTTCTTATTTTTTATTTGATTTTTCTCTGCCTTCGGGTTAATTTTTATTAACCTGTTTTTTTAAAAAAACTTTAAGTTAAAAAAACTATTAGCCTTCAAAGTTAAAATTAAATAATCATTCTTTTTAAGTTTTATTGAAAAAACTTTAAAAATAAAAACCTCTATTTTATCTTTAGATTTGCAATCTAATATTATATTTAACTATAAAGTTAAAGCTTATACTATATTAAAATAATATATATATATATATATATATATATATATATATATATTTATATAAGTACTATCCGTAAGTATATCAAATGTAACAAAATAATTAAAAAGAATACTCTTATATATAGGTTTACAGCCTACTACTTTTATCAGCCATTTAATCTTATCCTTCAAAAATGCAACAATGATTGTTTTCTACAAACCATAAAGATATTGGATCTTTGTACTTTATTTTCGGGGCCTGATCAGGTATAGTAGGAACATCCTTAAGAATGTTAATTCGAGCTGAATTAGGTCACCCAGGAACTTTAATTGGTGACGACCAAATTTATAATGTGATTGTTACTGCACATGCTTTTATTATAATTTTTTTTATAGTTATACCAATTTTAATCGGAGGATTCGGAAATTGATTAATACCTCTAATATTAGGAGCTCCTGATATAGCTTTTCCACGAATAAATAATATAAGTTTTTGACTCCTTCCTCCCTCCCTAACTTTACTACTTTCTAGCTCAATAGTAGAAAACGGAGCAGGGACAGGATGAACTGTTTACCCCCCGCTATCCTCTAATATTGCTCATAGAGGAGCTTCAGTCGATTTAGCTATTTTTTCATTACACTTAGCTGGAGTTTCTTCTATTTTAGGGGCTGTAAATTTTATTACCACGGCTATTAATATACGAAGAGAAGGAATTTCATTAGATCGAATGCCCCTTTTCGTGTGATCTGTAATTATTACAACTGTTTTACTTCTTTTATCCCTCCCTGTGTTAGCAGGAGCCATCACTATACTTTTAACAGACCGAAATTTAAATACATCTTTTTTTGACCCCGCTGGCGGGGGAGACCCAATTTTATACCAACACTTATTTTGATTCTTTGGGCACCCTGAAGTTTATATTTTAATTTTACCAGGATTTGGTATAATTTCGCATATTATTAGACAAGAGAGAGGGAAAAAGGAAACATTTGGGACTTTAGGGATAATTTATGCCATGCTCGCTATTGGCCTATTAGGGTTTATTGTTTGAGCTCATCATATATTTACAGTGGGTATAGATGTGGATACCCGAGCTTACTTTACTTCTGCCACTATAATTATTGCCGTACCGACAGGTATTAAAATTTTTAGATGATTAGCAACAATTCATGGAACCCAGATTAATTTCTCTCCTTCAATTTTATGGACTTTAGGGTTTATTTTTTTATTTACTGTTGGCGGAATCACAGGAGTAATTTTAGCTAATTCATCTATTGATGTAATTCTTCATGATACTTATTACGTAGTGGCTCATTTTCATTATGTTTTATCTATAGGAGCGGTATTTGCAATTATAGCAGGATTTGTTCATTGATTCCCTCTATTCTCAGGGTTATCTATAAATGATAAATTATTAAAGATACAGTTTTTTGTAATATTTCTAGGAGTAAATTTAACCTTTTTTCCCCAACATTTTTTAGGATTAGCTGGGATACCCCGACGATATTCGGATTACCCAGATGCATACACGACATGAAATATTTTATCCTCGTTAGGATCTACAATCTCTATAATTGGCATTTTGATCTTTCTTTTTATTATTTGAGAAAGTTTTTCTATTCATCGAACACAGGTTAGCTCAATTCAATTCCCTTCCTCTATTGAGTGGTTTCAAGCTATACCTCCAGCAGAACATTCTTATAATGAACTACCAATTTTAATTAAGTAAATAAGATACCTCAAAATATGAGTTAAAATTATATTAATAATTCTAATATGGCAGATTAAGTGCAATGAATTTAAGCTTCATTTATAAAGACTATTCTTTTTTTAGATTTTTTTTAAAACCTTTTGATTTTATGGCAACTTGAATAAACTTAGGCTTACAAGATAGAAATTCCCCAATTATAGAACAACTAAATTTTTTTCATGATCATTCTTTACTGATTTTAATCCTAGTTACTACTTTTGTTAGTTATTTAATAATAATATTATTTTTCAATAAATTAAATAATCGCTTTTTACTTCATGGTAATACTATTGAGATAATCTGAACAGTCTTACCAGCCATTATTTTATTATTTATTGCTTTTCCCTCACTACGAATTTTGTATTTATTAGATGAAATCAATACCCCATCTATCACTATTAAAACAATTGGTCATCAGTGATATTGAAGTTACGAATACTCAGACTTCAAAAATATTGAATTTGATTCTTATATGATCAATGAAACAAATTCTTTAGCGTTCCGTTTACTAGATGTAGACAACCGCTTAATCCTACCAATCAATAATCAGATTCGGATTTTAGTAACTGCCACTGATGTTATTCACTCATGAACAGTTCCTTCATTGGGCGTAAAAATTGATGCAAATCCAGGACGGTTAAATCAAACAAATTTCTATATCAATCGATCAGGATTATATTTTGGTCAGTGCTCAGAAATTTGCGGGGCCAATCACAGATTTATACCGATTGTAGTAGAAAGCACCCCTAGAAAAATTTTTCTTAATTGAGTGAAGAAAAACTAAAAAATTATTTTAAATAATTACATTAGATGGCTGAAAATTAAGTAATGGTCTCTTAAACCATATAATAGTAAAATAATAAATACTTCTAATGACATATAAAAAATTAGTTAAACCCAATAACATTAGAATGTCAAACTAAAATTGTTTTCTTAAAAATATTTTTTAATTCCTCAAATAGCCCCAATAATATGATTAATAATATTTTTTATTTTTATTTTTACATTAATACTTTTTAATATTATAAATTATTATAACTTAATAAAATTAAATAACTCAAATAAGAAATTTAAAAATCAACTTTTTAGAAATTTTTTCAATTGAAAATGATAATGAATTTATTCTCAATTTTTGATCCTTCTACTAATATTTTTAATATATCTTTCAACTGAATTAGAACTTCCCTAGGATTAATATTTTTCCCTTTTATTTTTTGATTTTCTCCTTCCCGAAATTCAATATTTTGAAACAAATTATTTACAGTTCTACACAGTGAATTCAAAACTTTACTAGGAGCTTATAGCTTTAAAGGAACAACTTTTATGTTTATTTCCTTATTTACTTTAATTTTATTTAATAATTTTTTAGGTCTTTTTCCCTATATTTTTACTAGAACAAGTCATTTAAACCTCACTCTTTCTTTAGCATTGCCTTTGTGACTAAGATTTATAATGTTTGGCTGGTTAAATAACTCTAAACATATGTTTGCCCACCTTGTTCCCCAAGGGACCCCTCCCATTTTAATACCTTTTATAGTAATAATTGAAACAATCAGAAATATCATCCGACCAGGAACCCTTGCCGTACGTTTATCGGCTAATATAATCGCAGGTCACTTACTTTTAACTTTATTAGGTAACACTGGTAATCATATATCAACAATTTTACTTTCACTATTAATTATTACTCAAATTATGTTGTTAATATTAGAATCAGCAGTCGCTATTATTCAATCTTATGTTTTTACCATTTTAAGAACTTTATACTCAAGTGAAATTATTTAATGACAACGAATAATAATCATCCTTTTCATTTAGTAGACTTTAGTCCATGACCTCTTACTGGAGCTATCGGAGCTTTAACATTAACCGCAGGATTAACAAAGTGATTTCACCAACTTTCCATAGATTTATTCTATTTGGGGAATTTAATTACTTTGATAACGATATTCCAATGATGACGAGACATCTCACGAGAAGGTACTTTTCAAGGAGCTCACACGTATTCTGTGACAACAGGGCTTCGATGAGGAATGATCTTATTTATTATTTCTGAAGTATTATTTTTTTTTTCGTTTTTTTGAAGTTTTTTCCATAGAAGTTTATCACCTACTATTGAACTAGGGAAGATATGACCCCCCATAAGAATCGAGACTTTTAATCCATTTCAGATCCCTCTTTTAAATACAATTATTTTATTAGCTTCAGGAGTTACTGTTACCTGAGCTCATCATAGAGTGATAGAAAACAATCACTCGCAAACAGCACAAGGGCTATTAATTACTGTAATTTTAGGTATATATTTTACAACTCTTCAGGCTTTTGAATATTTAGAAGCTTCCTTCTCAATCTCAGACTCGATTTACGGGTCAACATTTTTTTTAGCCACAGGTTTTCACGGTATTCATGTATTAATCGGCACTAGTTTTTTACTAATTTGTCTAATTCGACTAATGAATAATCATTTTTCAAAAACCCATCATTTTGGTTTTGAAGCGGCCGCTTGATATTGACATTTTGTCGATGTAGTGTGGTTGTTTTTGTACATCTCCGTATATTGATGAGGAGGTTAATAAAATAAAATAAACTTATATAGTATAATAGTATTTGTAACTTCCAATTACAAGGTTTAATTTAATTTAATGTAAGTAATATTTTTAATAATAATAATAATCCTAATTACTATAATAATCTCAATAGTTATCATAAGACTATCTTCTTTATTATCAAAAAAAAAAACGTTAGAAAAAGAAAAAATTTCTCCCTTTGAATGTGGGTTTACCCCAATTAACTCATCACGAAAGCCTTTCTCCATTAAATTCTTTTTGATCGCTATTATTTTTTTAATTTTTGATGTAGAAATTGCTTTAATTTTACCTATAATTATTACTTTAAATAACTCAAATTACTTTGTTTGATTCTATACAAGAACTCTATTTATTTTAATCCTGTTAGTGGGTTTATACCATGAATGAAACCAAGGGGCTTTAAATTGAACTTTTTAAGTTTTATAAAAATATAGTTAATTATAACATTTAATTTGCACTTAAAAAGTATTGAATATTCAATTATTTTTATTTTTTTTATTAGAATAAGAAGCAACTTTGCAAATAGTTTCGACCTATTAATTGATGACACTTTATCATCCTTGTTTTATTAATTGAAACCAAAAAGAGGTTTATTACTGTTAATAATAAAATTGAATTTTAATTCCAATTAAAGAAATATGACCTCAAGAAAAAGCTGCTAACTTTTATCTTAAATGAATAAAATCATTTATATTTCTATGCCTTATGTACTACATTTTTATATAGTTTATTAAAACATTATATTTTCATTATAAAAACAAAGATTTATTATCTTTTATAAAAAATAAGTAGTAACCTATTATACTATTTAAGAATTAATCAATTTCCCTGGCTGCTTCAAAACCATACTCTTATATAAGCTACTTAAATTATATTCCTCCTATTAAGAACAATAAAAATATAAACCAAAAAACAAAAAAAGATATTATAATTTTAAGATTGTTTAATAATAATCTTTGGTGAAATTTTGTAATTATTTTAAAATAATAAAGAAATCCATTCACCCCTAAAAACTCTACCCATCCTTGATCTAGACCTTTAACTAATTTATACCCAGTATTTATAGGTAAATAAATTAAACCTACAGTAGATAAAAAAGGTAAAAACCACATAGAACAAGAAAAATAAAAATAAAAATAGTATTTCAAAGATTTATTAATGGTAAAGACTTGTACTTGAGAAATAAAAAACCCTATTAATCCCCCCATAAAACAAACAAGTAAAGTCAGAAATTTTATAGAGAAAGTTAATCTAATTAAATAATTAAAAGGAAACAACAACCAATTTAATATTGAACCCCCAATAACTGCAAAGCCTAGTAAAAACACTATACTTTTGTTTATAATGACTCTTAGATCATTCAAAAAATTTAGACTAGATTGATTTATAGCTATAATAAAAGAGTAATAAAATAAACGAAAAGAATATATAACAGTTAATCCTGTGGACAGAAAAAATAGAAATAAAATAAAAATATTGATATTATAAAATAATGATATCTCTAAAATTAAATCCTTAGAATAAAACCCCGCTAAAAAAGGAAGGCCACATAATGCTAAATTTGCAATATTTAGGCAAGATATAATTATAGGCAAATGATTCACTAATCCCCCTATATCCCGAATATCTTGAGAATTTTTTATATTATGAATAATGGATCCGGCGCATATAAATAAAAGAGCTTTAAAAAGAGCATGGGTTAATAAATGAAAAAAAGCTAATTTTGCAAAACCTAATGATAAAATCCCCATTATTAAGCCGAGCTGTCTTAAAGTCGATAAAGCAATAATCTTTTTTAAGTCAAATTCAAAATTTGCCCCTAAACCAGCTATAAATATTGTCAAGGTAGAGATTAATAATAATAGTTTTCTTAAACTAGTATTAATTAATAAAAAATTAAAGCGAATTAATAAATAAACCCCGGCCGTAACCAAGGTAGAAGAGTGAACTAAAGCAGAAACGGGGGTGGGGGCTGCTATAGCCGCGGGTAATCAGGAAGAGAAAGGAATCTGTGCACTTTTAGTTATAGCCGCAAATATCATTAAACCGCCAACTATTATTATCTCATGATCTATTTTTATTAGCTCAATATAAAACAAAAAATTCCATCTTCCATAATTTAGTATTCAAGAAATAGAAATTAAGAAGGCAACATCCCCTAATCGATTTGATAAAGCTGTTAATATCCCAGCATTAAAAGACTTAATATTTTGATAATAAATAACTAAACAAAACGAAACTAAACCTAGGCCGTCTCATCCTAATAGAATTCTAATCAGGTTCGGGCTTAAAATTAATATTATTATAGAAAAAACAAAGAGTAAAACCAAAATAATAAAACGATTAATTATTAAATCCCCCTTTATATAATCTTTTCTATAATAAATGACAAAAGAAGAAATAAATAAAACAAAAGATATAAACAATATTCTTATTCAATCTAGCAATAAAACTATTATTACTCTACTTCCTCTTAAGCTAAAAAACTCATACTCAAAAAAATAATAAAAATCGTTAATTAGATAGTTTAAGCTTATTAAAAAAGAAAAACAGCTCAATAAAATAAGAAAAATAAAAAAAATAAAACAAATAGAAATATATTCAATGATTTAAAATAAATAACTTTTTATATCTTTGATACCACAAATCAAAATTTTAATTAAACTACTTAAATAAATAGGATTATCTTTAAGATTTTTTATTAAACCTTTTAAAGTATTAAAAAATCTATTTTTAATAATAAAACATTTAAAGGAAATCAATGTAAAAATAATACCAAATACTCTCGACTATATCTAAAAGAAAAACAAAATAAACTTTTACTTGGTTTACCTTGTTGTCTAAAACTATATAAATACAAGCTATAAACAGCTCTGAAAAAAGAAATTAAAGCTAAAAAAACAATTGAAAATTTAGACCACCCTATAATTCTATTAATTAAACCAATTTCGCCAACTAAGTTTAAAGAAGGGGGGGCTGCTATATTTCTTGAACATAATAAAAATCACCACATTCTTATTCTAGGAAAAAAAACTATTATTCCTTTATTAATTATTAAACTTCGACTTATTAAACGTTCATAAAAAATATTGACTAAAAAGAATAACCCAGAAGAACAAAGTCCATGAGCAATCATTAAAATATACGAAAATCTTCAACCTCAATAATTTATGATTAAAATACCCGCAATTACCATTCTTATATGAGATACAGAAGAATAAGCAACTAAAGATTTTATATCGATTTGACGTAAACAGATTAAACTAACTAAAACGCCACCTATTAAACTTAAAATAATAAAAAAAGAATTATAATAATAAAAATTTTTTAATATAAAGATTACCCGTATTAAACCGTATCCTCCAAGCTTTAACAATACCCCCGCTAAAATTATTGAACCGGAGATTGGGGCTTCGACATGCGCTTTAGGTAATCAAAGATGGACAAAAAATATAGGCATTTTAACTAAAAAAGCAAAAATTATAAAAAAATAAATTAAGAAATTATTAACACTTATATCACTCAATATAAAAAAAAATAAACTGTACCCTTTAATTAAAATTAAAAATAAAGCCATTAAAAGAGGTAAAGAAGCGAATAAAGTATAAAACAATAAATAAAGACCAGCTTGTAAACGTTCAGGTTGGGCCCCTCACCCTAGAATTAAAAATAAAGTCGGAATTAAACTCGATTCAAAAAATAAATAAAATAAAAATAGATTAATACTTGAAAAAGTAAGAAGTAATAATATTAATAAAATACTAATATTTAATAAAAACTTATTACATTTTACATTAAAATGTAAAATAAATCTGCTTGATATTACTATTAAAGAACAGATCCAAAAACTTAAAATTACTAAACCGAAGGATAGTAAGTCTAAACCAAAAAAGAAACTCAAACAAAAAAAACTATTATTAATGGCAAGAAAAAAAACAAGACCTCCCCCCAAGAATATTATATTTTGAACCATTCAGAATAAATTTTTTATAAAACAAATAGGTATTAAAAATAATAAAAAAAAAAAGATTTTTAACATTGTAATAAAGAAAAATTATAAAAATAATCATTACCATGAGTACGAATTATAGAAACCAAGATTGAAAGTCCTAAAACCCCCTCACAAACAGAAAAACTTAAGAAATATATAGAAAAATATATTTCATAACTATTAAGATTCAAATAAAAAAAAAGGATTAAAAAAAGGACTAATACCATAAATTCCAGGCTAAGTAATATATTTAACAAATGTTTTCAGGAATAAATAAAAGAAAAAACCCCTAATAAAAATATATAAATAAATAAAAATGTTATCATATTTAAATTTAAATAGTTTAATAAAAATTTCGGTCTTGTAAATCAAAGATATATAATAGGTATATTTTAAATATCAGAAAAAAGATAAAAAAATCCTTTCATTAATCTCCAAAATTAATATTTTACATAAACTATTTTCTGATATTACGCTTTTTTTGTTTTTTATTATTTTAATTTTTAACTCTATACTATTTTTTAATATAAACCACCCTATATCTTTAGGTATAAATTTAGTAATCCAAACAATCTTTACATCTTTAATAGTAGGTCTGATTAGAAAAAATTTTTGATTTTCTTACTCTTTATTTTTAATTTTTGTCGGTGGCATACTAATTTTGTTTATATATATAACTTCATTAGCCTCTAATGAAATATTTAATTTCAATTTAAATTTTAAAAAAACAAGAATATTTATTATTATAATTATTTTTATTAGTATATATAATTTTATTAATATTGATAAAAAAATATTGTTAAACAATAACTTTATTAATTTAGAAAATCAAAATATATGTCTAATTAAACCTTTAATAGAACAAACAAGACTTATAATAAATAAAATATATAACTTTCCCATTAATATAATCACAATTTTACTTGTAATGTATTTATTTTTAACTTTAATTATAACAGTAAAAATCACAAACATATTTAAAGGCCCTTTACGACAAAAGATATAGTCAATTTTTTTTATTAATTAATGAATAAACCTATTCGAAAAACCCACCCTTTAATTAAAATTTTAAATAACGCATTAGTTGATTTACCAGCTCCGTCTAATATTTCTAGTTGATGAAACTTCGGCTCTTTATTAGGGATTTGTTTAATAACCCAAGTCTTAACTGGTTTATTTTTAGCCATACATTACACAGCAGACACCTCTTTAGCTTTTAACTCAATTAATCATATTTGCCGAGACGTAAATAACGGTTGATTAATACGAACATTGCACGCAAACGGGGCTTCTTTTTTTTTTATCTGTATTTATTTGCATATTGGACGAGGGATATACTACGGATCTTATAAATTTAATTACACTTGAAATATCGGAATTATTCTATTATTTTTAACAATAGGTACAGCTTTTATAGGTTATGTTCTACCATGAGGACAGATATCTTTTTGAGGGGCAACAGTTATTACTAATTTATTATCAGCCATTCCCTACATTGGTATAGAGGCAGTTCAATGGTTATGAGGGGGATTTGCTGTAGATAATGCTACTTTAACTCGATTTTTTTCCTTTCATTTTCTATTTCCATTTATTATTATAGCAATAACCATAATACATTTATTGTTCCTTCATCAAACAGGATCCAATAACCCATTGGGAGTAAATAGAAACTCAGATAAAATTCCATTTCACCCTTATTATACTTTTAAAGATATTTTCGGATTCATAATCATATTAATAATACTAAGCTTATTAACTTTGATTAGTCCCTACATACTAGGAGACCCAGATAATTTTATCCCGGCAAATCCTTTAGTTACTCCCCCACACATTCAACCAGAATGATATTTTTTGTTTGCTTATGCAATTTTACGTTCTATCCCCAATAAACTTGGAGGGGTGATTGCTTTAGTAATATCAATTGCAATCCTTTTTATTTTGCCTTTTACAAATAACTTTAAATTTCAAACCAAACAATTCTACCCAATGAATCAAAGTTTATTCTGGTTGATAGTTAATTTAGTAATTTTATTAACTTGAATTGGGGCTCGACCTGTCGAAGACCCCTATATTATTACTGGTCAGATTTTTACTATTTTATATTTTTTATATTTTATTGTTAACCCTTTAATTTCAATTTACTGAGAGAAAAAAATTTATTAATTCCATATTTATAATTAATGAGCTTGTTAAAGCATTTGTTTGAAAGCAAAAAAAAGAGCTAATTACTCTATTAATTTATAACCTTAAAACATTATTATATAAATATAAATAAATAAAAAGCTTATTTTTATATTAAGATTTTTATTACTAAAATTAACTATTAAAAAATAATCATTAAAAGACCAATAAAAAAAATAAAAATTTAAGGAGACTGGCAGATATCTTTTTCAAGCCATATATATTAATTTATCATAACGATAACGGGGGAGCGCTCCACGAATTCAAATAAATAGAAAATAAATAAAGCTTATTTTTATAAAAAAATATAAAGAAATATTAAAACACCCTAAAAATATTAAAGAAAACAAGATTCTTATAAATAAAATTCTAGCATATTCTGCTAAGAAAATTAAAGCGAAGCCCCCTCTACCATATTCAATATTAAATCCAGAAACTAACTCGGACTCTCCCTCAGCAAAGTCAAAAGGAGTACGATTAGTTTCTGCTAATCTAGAAATCAACCATATTAATCTAATAGGAAAGAACAAAATAATAAATCAAATGTTTTTTTGAAAAAAATTAAAATTCAATAAGTTGAATCTCATTAGAATAAATAGTAAAGATAAAATTATAATTACAAGAGAGACTTCATAAGAAATTGTCTGAGCAATTGAACGTAAAGAGCCTAATAGTGCATATATTGAATTTGAAGATCATCCCGCTATTATAACCATATAAACCCCGAATCTTAAACAACAAAAAAAGAATAATACCCCAAATTCAAATGAAAATAATTTTATTATAAAAGGGAGAGAAAATCAAACAATTAAAGATAAAAATAAAGAAAAAATAGGAGAAAAATAAAAAACAAAAAAATTTGATAAAAAAGGTATTATCTGTTCCTTAGAAAAAAGCTTAATAGCATCACAAAAAGGTTGCAAAATACCTAAGATCCCCACTTTATTGGGCCCTTTGCGAATTTGAATATACCCTAAAACTTTACGTTCTAATAATGTTAAAAAAGCTACTCTGATTATAACACAAATAATTAATAACAATCTTCTGAATAAAGGTAAATAAAAATCTAAATTTAACAATACTATCTAAAACTAAAAAAAATTTTATTAATAAATTCTAAATTTATTGCACTAATCTGCCAAGATAGTTTTATTTAGTGTAAAATATAAAATTTTGCCTAAATTTTAAATCAATAAAATAAAATAAAAAAAAATTACTTTATTTGGTCCTTTCGTACTAAAATAAATTTTATAAAAAAAGATAGAAACCAACCTGGCTTAAACCGGTTTGAACTCAAATCATGTAAAAACAAAATAGTCGAACAGACTAAACTTTTAAACTTCTACACCTAAAAATTATTTTAATTCAACATCGAGGTCGCAATCTTTTTTATCGATTTGAACTCTTTAAAAAAATTACGCTGTTATCCCTAAAGTAACTTATCTTAAAATCAAAAATTTTAGATCTTTTATTAAATATTTATAAAACGAAAATAAAGAGTTAAATAAATCTTCTTATCACCCCAATATAATAAACTTTAAGTGAAAATAAAAAAAATCTAATAAAAACTTACAAAAAAATTTTATAAAGCTTTATAGGGTCTTATCGTCTTTTTTAATTATTTTAGTTTTTTTACTAAAAAAATAATTTAAATAATTAATAATTAATAAAGAAGATTTCTTATTTAACCTTTCATACAAGTCTTCAATTAAAAAACAAATGATTATGCTACCTTTGCACAGTCAAATTACTGCGGCTCTTTAAATTTTCAGTGTGCAGGTTTTATTTTTTAAAAATTTCTAAAAACAATGTTTTTGTTAAACATTTAGAAATATTATTGCCGAGTTAATTAATTATTAATAAAAAAATATAATGATATTAAATTTTTAATGCATTAATTTACTAATTTAATAATTATTACATTATTTTGAGTTTGTTAAAATAATTATTTTAATAAAATTATTAATGAAAAAATAAAAAAAAATTATTAAAATTTAATTTAATTAATTAAAACATTTTATTTTTAAATATCTATTTTTAAGATTATAATTATTTTTTTTAAAAATAATCTTTTAAAAGTTTAATTTAAAGCTCAACCCTTAAATTATTAAGAATTGATATTAAAACAATTTTTAAACTTAAATTAAATTATACCAAAACTTTAATTAAATTAATTTCTTAAAAAATTATAAAACTTTAAAAACGATTAACTTTTAATTTCAAAAAGTTTATTATTAATATTTTTGATACAATATAAAATATAAACTCTTAAATCTTTTAAATTATAAAAAACTCAATTTTAACTTAAATAAATTAATTAATCCTGATACACAAGGAACTAAAAATTAATTATTCTTTTCTGAAATTAATTTTTCATTTTATTTCAATATTCTTTTTCAATACTATTAAACTATAAAGCTTTTTATTTTTACACTAAACAGAACGACCAAAAAAATTTTTTTATTAATAAATAAAAGAAACACCTTTTTAAACCACAAATTAAATAAATATTTTCAATTTAAAATGATTTGCACATTTATCTTTTTAATGTAAATAAAATACTTTTCTTAATAAGCTTCAAATTGTATTTCTAGAAACACTTTCCAGTATTTCTACTATGTTACGACTTATCTCATTTAAATTTTTATATAACGAAAGCGACGGGCGATATGTGCATATTTTAAAACTTTAATCAAAAAATCTTTATTTATGTTTTTACTTTTAAATCCAATTTCTAATTTAAAATTTCATTAAAATTTCCAATTAAATAAACTTTATTGTAACTCATTTCACTCTTAAATATTAATTACACCTTGATTTGACATATAAAAAAATTTTTTATTAAGAAATTTAATTTTTCTAATAAAATATTCTTTTGACAACGATATATAAACTAAATTAAATAAATTTAAGTAAGATATTTGTGGAATATCAATTATAGAACAAGTTCCTCTAAAAAGAATAAAATACCGCCAAATTTTTTAAGTTTTAAAAAATTAATTTTTACTACCTGTTTAAAACACTTAACAATTTTAATAATAGGGTATCTAATCCTAGTTTTTAATTTAATTTTATAAGCTTCAATAATATCTAAACATTAAAAATTTTTAAAACATTTTTTATTTTACTAAAAAATGTTTATTTATTAAATTTAAATAATATAAAATTTAACTATTAAACAAAAATTAATTTAATTTTCTTATTTGTGTAACCGCGATTGCTGGCACAAATTTTATCAAGAAAAGAACTTATAATAACTATTATTTACATTAATAAATAAAAAGAATAATTTCGATTACTACTAATTTAAAACAAATAAATTTAAAACATACTAAATTAAACTATTAAAATTTTACTAAATTATGCTTATATAAAAAATTATATGTAAAATTTTATAAAAATAAACTTTTTAATTTAAATAAAACTACTTTTTAAAAAAGTAAATTAAACTTAAAATTATTTTTTAAAAGAATAATTGTATACATATATAAATAATATTTACAAATATATATATAAATTAAAATAAAACAAAAGAGTAAATTTTTTTTAGTAAAAAAAAAGAACAAATTTAAGATAAATAATTTTATTTAAAAAGTTAGATAAATTAAATTTAAACACTTCACCAAATAAACTTTCCCCACTAATATTTTATTTTGCTTTACTTATTTAAAAATAATTTTAAAAAAAAATTATTTTTAAATTACATTAAGATAATTAATAATTATTATTTTATGTTTTAAATATAAATTTATAAAATAAAAAAAAAAAAGTACTTTTTAATTTAAATATAATATATATTTTATCAAAAAAATAAATCTAAAATTTAAAGGGCCCTACCTCCTTTTATTCCTTTATATTTATTAAAAAATTTAAATAATTGGTTTAATATATAGATATACTAAATATATTCTAGTAAAACTACAAAAGCAAAATAGCAACAAAGAAAATAAAAATTAAATTTTATTAGTTATATTAATTTAACAAATAAACCTATTAAGTAAGATTTTTATTTTTGTTGCTTTAATCGTTTTTATTTTATTTTATAAATTATTAAAAATAGGGTTTAAAACTAAATCTGAAAAAATAAAAAGCTTACACCACGGTTTAAATTTAAGTAATTAAGCATTAAATTAAGTAAAATAATAAAAATCTATAAAATTAAATTTAAACATTTTACTATTAAACTTTAACCCACTGGGTAAATTACTATAAGTTATTAAACCATATTTTTAGTTTTTTTAATAGAAACAGATATTTTATGATTTAATATAATAATATAGTTAAGTGCTTTATTAATTATATAAACAAGATAAATAGGTTTAAAATTATAAATATATACAGATATTATATAAAAATAAATATTTTAATATTAATATTAAATCATTAATCGTTTCCTTTCTCTAAATTAAGGGGTTTCTATAAGTTATTAATATTTCCAGAGGTGACCTTATTTAATTAATACTACTATCTTCCTTAAGATTAATACTAAATAAATATTAGATATTAATAATAAAGATCTTACTAATTGTTTTTACTTTTTTTGGGACCCTATTTTGTTTATTTATATAAATGGTTAAAAAAAATAATTTAGGATATTTAAAACAGTTGAAAAATGCAACAATTATTAAGAAGAATCAAAGTAAAACTATTTCCCTACAAATAATTTTATGATTAAGAATTCTTTTTATTTTATCAAACCCTTCAACCCTTAACACCTCTTTTACTATCTAAATTTTTAAACTTTATATAGCCTTATCAGAATAGCTTACATGATATTGAACTAGAAAATAAAACATTATACTAACTCTGCCTTGGTTTGAGCGACATAGAAGTTAATTGTATACTGGTTTTTCAATTCTTTTATTTTAATTACAGGTAAAATAACCGTTTTTTACAAGGTAAATGAAAACAACCTAGGCCCCTCATGACCAGATTAGCATAAAAAAATCAATAAAAGAAAAGCAATTAACTACAAACTGACTGAATTATATTAGATGAGTGATTTAAATCCCACTGAAGAGGAGGGGGGCGACGGTTTGATTACTAGAATTGATATTATTCAGCTAGAGAAAATTAATAAAGCCCCTAAATAATTCAACCTTAACTAGATCTCATTAAGAAAACAACCTAAGAATTGTTATAATTGAAGATTAGTTTACAAATTTGACAAGGTTAGCCCGATAAAACTAATAAAAAGATAATTAATTGAAAGTCAACTAAATCTTATTAGAGAAAACCCATAAAACCAATTGGAGTTGTAGTTTGATTACCTATATTAATGATATAGGGTTAAGACACCTAATTGAAAGTCAACTAAATCTTATTAAGTAAACAATTTAAACCCTACGAGGGTTGGGGTTTGATTACCTAATTTAATAAGGTTAAATTGACGAAGTTAGTAAGAAAGATTCCTAATTGAAAGTTAACTCAATCTTATTAAGTAAACAACCTAAACCCTCTTAGAGTTGGTGGTTGATTACCTTACTTGATTAAGTTAAGTTGACGAAATTAGTAAGAAAGATACCTAATTGAAAGTTAACTAAATCTTATTAAGTAAACAACCTAAGCCCTCTTGGAGTTGATGGTTGATTACCTT
>JAPJYX010000099.1:0-29599 GCA_030503985.1 Himalopsyche tibetana
CTAACTTGGGTTAATTAAAAAATTTTATATTCGATTAAATCTAGCACAATTGGGTCAAAAATGTTGCTCCAGTGGGGCTAGTTGCAATGATTTTGCGCTGCCTGTCGAATAATACAGAACCGACACTGACTGAGTTCTGACTCTGACTGTAAATGTACGTCTGGGATCTATTATCGATCCGATCGGTCAAATATCCATAGATTTGTGTCACCCAATTACTCCCCGTCACAGTATCGATTTCGTGGAGATATTTAAGCACATCCTCCGCCGTCTCACAGTCAAATAAACCCGATAATTGCGGCGCAGGTAAACCCATCCGCGCCGCCGCAGCCACCAAAATCTCCAGTCTCCCATCCGCCAAATGGTGATGAGTATGAAAAATCCCCCCCGCCAATTTAATCAATTTGCCATGATATCCAAATAATAATAACTTCGACACCCCCAATAGCCCCGCCTCGGTTAATAATGGCCCTAACCAGTTAGCTGTCTTAATCATCCGCTCTCGCCCAATTCCCATTCTCTGAGCTAAATCCAACCCATTCTCCCCAATACAAAACACCAGGGGTAAATCGGGATTACTTCCATCCCCCCATTTAGAGCGCAACTCAGCCAAACAAGCATCCAATTGCCCCGGCGCACTCAAGGGTTGAGAAATACCTGTAGTGCCCAACAAAGATAAACCCTCAACTACCCCAAACGCCGCATTAGATGTCCGCGTCGCCAGAATTCGCCCTTGAGGTAAAATAATCGTCACCCGAATTTTTTGTTCTGGTGCTAATAACAGGGCTAAATTTGCCTGTAAGAGCTGTCGAGCGTAACTGTATATCGCAGGAAGATTATCGAGATTAGACTGCTTCCCGACCCCCTTCGCCCCCCACTAGAGCGATCGTTTCTACCTGAGTTGAATCTGCCCATTCGACTACCGCCCAAACTGGAGTATCGCGAGTCAGATCTAAATTGTCACCAGGATCGCTTAAAGTGATACCGAGAGACATGTTTGGGTTAATTAGGGCGGATTGCTCGATCGAGATTTCTACTCGTTGCGGTGGGGTAATTAAATCTACAGTGATAATCGATCGATCCTGATTGGGATTAGACTGTTGAAGACATCGTAATGCCGCGATCGCACTAGCAGTAGCAAAGACAGGTAAAGTATATCCAGAACGCATCAGCTAGGGTAATGTAGGGGAATCGGCTGAGATGTTGATATTCTCATAACTGAATAGTGATAGCGACGTTTTCATTTTAACTCGATCGATTCGATCCAACCGCATCCCTAAACAAATCCTTTCTTGGGAGGGGTGCCCGAAGGGTGGGGTGGGTAGATATTCGTTCGCGTAGCGTCTCTGCCAAGAGAATCGAACCATCCAATCCCAAATGCTTTAATCTGCGAGTTATTAGTTGAGTTGACTGGTATGATCGAGGAAATTAGTGGTAAAAAAGTTTGCTGCCCGAATCGATTGTAGAAGAACTATTAAGTCTTGCTCATGTCCACGCGATTGCGGCTGTAGCCGGAATTAGCATTTCTAACTTCGACCGAGATTTTGGTGATGACGGTACATTTCGCCAAATTACAATATTGGGTAATCGACGATATGTAAGTGGTTATGCTCTAGATTTCCAACTCAAAGCCTCTACTCGGTGTCAAGTTGAAGCAGAATCAATAGTTTATGATTTAGAAGTTAAAGCTTATAACGATTTGGTCAATCGCCAACAAACGATCGGCTCGACACCGATCGTGTTGATTCTGAAGGTTCTGCCCTATAATCGAAATGAGTGGCTCAATGCATCAGAAGATAGTTTACTCTTGAGTGGTGGCTGCTACTGGTTATATTTGCAAAGAGAGCCAAGCAAAAATCGTTCGGCGGTGAGAATTCGGATTCCCAGATCTCAAAGCTTGAATCCTAACTCTCTTTCTATGCTGCTCCGTTGCGTTCAAAATGGAATTTTGCCATGTTAGAAATTAGTCCCAAAATAGTCACAGATGTTGGATTATCTGTAACAGATGTTGCTAACTATCTCATCCAGCACGGCTGGCAACAAGTAACCAGTCAAAACGATCGATTGCAAGTTTTTCAAGGCATTAATGACGATCTCGGTAATCCAATTGTTTTACCGTTACCAATTAACGATAGTTTTATCGATACGCCGTTAAGATTATCAGAAGCAGTAAATTTAGTGGCTTTTGTCGAAAATCGTGCGCCAGAAAGTGTATTAATCGATTTACACGATCGCAGCGATCGTACGGTTGGTGCTACTATTTCTACATAATTATCGTCGGAATATCGATCGAATAAAACCAATCGATCTCACCGCCAATCAAATCCCTCTGGGGATATCGATCGAGTGGTACCAAGCAACTCAGATTTATCCCCACTATCAGTAAAATGATATCTCTAAAAATCCCCTCCACGGAGGGGATTTTCGTGCATTCCCCTTTTTGTAATTCTTCGGAGGAGGGATTTTGCTAGAATAATTACAGTGAAATCGTCGATGCTAGGGTGGCTTCGTTAAAGAACTATGGGACAATTACCAGATTACCCTGCTCTCTTCCGTGAGTTGTTGGCTGGGGTAGCGGGGGGTTGGAGTTACAACAATTTGAAAGGCTGGTGGATTAGCAAACGTCTCCATGAGCCGGAGTTGGCGCAGTGGTTGCGGGAAAATGGTGCGACTCTGGGTAGGGATGGGTTGGTGAGGGCGCAGTTGGTGAGTTTGGCTGATTTGAATCGAGGGGATTTGGCGGCGGTGGCGGCGGGGATGTTGCAGGGGTGGGAGCCAGTGTTAACCTACAGTCATCCCAGATACTGGGCAGCCTTCACCATCAGCGGCTACGCCTAAAACATCCTTTCAAGGGAAGCTAGTGGGAAAATCCCCTCCTCGGAGGGGTACCCGAAGGGGGGGGTGGGTAGATCTCCGCTATAATCCGATCGATCGAACCGTTGCTAGTGGGTGAGTGCAGGTTTGTACGATAGTTATCGTTACAGCCAAGATTTCTAGCATAAACCAGCCCCTACAGATCTTTGTTTGTTCAATTTAATCCAGTTATAGCAGTCGCCATATCGGTTAGGACACAAACCCGACTTTTCCAAAAAGTCGGGTTTGTAGCAGCACTAGTTTTACTGTTCTAATCGCCCTGGCGGTTGCTATACATAGTACGGTATTCCCACAATGATCGATCGAGTGAGGTCACGATATAATTATTCAATGGTTCTAAATCTATTTTCCATGTTGAAACCATCAGAAATAATTTCCGCTCAAGCCTTAGTTGTCGCCTTAGAACAGCAATCGGATCTACCTGCTGAAACTCAAACTAAATTTCAATCGATCGGTCAAAATCTCCAAGCAGATCCAAGTTATATCAATCGATCGATCGCAGATTGTCTCGATTTAATTCGTACTTACCAACCCCTAGAAATAGTCTATCAAACCGAATGCGATCGGCTTCAAGGCATCAGCAACGATCGAGCGAAAGGCTTACCGCCAAGTCCGATCGATCCATCAACAGAATCGAGTCAGGAAATTTTTAATTCTGTCCGCGATGTCTGTTTAAATGTAGGCACACCAATACACATCCCCATGTAATTGTCTGGTTATTTCCAGCCGATAAATTAGACGAGATTAATAACAAGATAATCCCTACTAGTTATCAGCATTGGATTAGATTATTTCACTATCGACATAAAATATTTTACGCTTATTATCAGAGCAGATTTATCAAAGAAAAACTCAAAGTAGCCAATGCGACAATTCGCCAGATTAGCGATCGCTTACAATCGATCGATTCATCTCTACCTCAACTCCAGTCGCTATTATTTGACAATCTCCAACAATCTCAAGCCTATAGCGATCTGGCGCAATCATTAGAAGATCAACAGCATACAATTGGAGTCGATCGCGAAAATTATCGGTTACGTCATGAGACGATGACCAATAACGATCCTCAAGGTAATTTACAATTTTTATTAGAATTTGAGACCAAATATGCTAATAAATATGAGCGTCAAATTATTGCCGATCGCGCTCATTTAGATTCTGGATTAATGATGCTAGAAAGACTCGATCGAGCGATTCAAAGTACCATCCAAATCGAACAAACCAAAAGCGATCGGACAACGAATGTACTGATTGCTACAACGGGAATGGGTTTGGCGATCAGTCAGGTAGTTTGTGCGATTATCCTCACCCAAAATCCACCAGATAAGAATACCGATTTTTATCAAACATCCGCCTTTCAAACTAGTTTAATATCTGGCTCGATTCCGATCGTCTTAATCATGGGAGTATACCTGCTATGGGGTAAACTACGCAATTAGACAGCTAGATCGACAACTCGCTCGGCTTCCACCTGTTGAAGTTGTGGTTGATGGATGGCTAAATCGAACCAGAAGGTAGTTCCCACGCCGACGGCACTGGTAATATGAACTTGGGTGTGGTGTTTCTCGATAATATTTTGGACGATCGAGAGTCCTAATCCAGTTCCTTCTAGCGTGTGAACGCGGTTTTCGACACGGAAGAATCGATCGAATATCGCTCGTTGATCTTCAGGATCGATGCCAATTCCGGTATCGACAATTTCGACTCTGACGACGGTATTACTATGGTCTTCTCCAGGCTCAGGGGGCAAGGAGACGCGGTAAGCGCGAATTGTGACCTTTCCATCCGCTTTGGTGAATTTGAGGGCATTGCCGACCAGATTTGCCAGCACCTGGAGGATCAGATCGTAGTTACCGGAGATGTCTGGGAGTTCGGGTTCGATATCCTGACAGAGTTCGATCCCTTTGTCTTTGGCGTTGAGTTGGTAGGTGCGAAGGGTTTGTTCGATCGATCGAGCCAATTCAACTGCACCGAATAAATAGGTGTGGGATGATTCTAATTTGGATAGATCTAAGACATCGTTAACTAGTCTTGTCAGTCTGTCTGTTTCGCGATTAGCTGTATCGAGAAATTCGCTGCGTTCTTCGTGGGTTAATTCATCGCCGTACTCGTGGAGAGTTTCGATAAAAGATTTAATATTAAATAATGGCGTTCTCAGTTCGTGGGAAACATTGCTGATAAATTGGCTTTTTGCTTCATTTAATTCTACCTCACGAGTGATATCCTGAACTGTCATGGCGATCGCGCGGACATTTTCCTTGACTGGATCGAGGACACTAGTTATTAAAATTCTTACTGTCCGATGAGCGGGTTGACTGAGAGTAATCCGAAACTCTTC
The DNA here is from genome assembly GCA_030503985.1 of Himalopsyche tibetana. Taxonomy (NCBI): domain Eukaryota; kingdom Metazoa; phylum Arthropoda; class Insecta; order Trichoptera; family Rhyacophilidae; genus Himalopsyche; species Himalopsyche tibetana. The sequence goes on from JAPJYX010000099.1 coordinate 5,213, forward strand.
CCCTTCAAGCTTTCCAGCCGCTACTTGATAGAGCGGACGAGTTAATTCGGCTGAAACACTGCCAGGTAAAACATGCAAGATATTAGTCTTATCTAAATCTAGATGATCCCACCCGAAAAAGCGACGAGCGTTAGGATTTGCTAATACGATATGGAGATTATTATCAATTAAGACAGCCCCATCAGCGATCGTCGTCACCAGTGTTTCCAACTTCGCTTTCTCCGCCGTCAATTCGTCGATATTTTGTTCTTCAAATATCTCCAGCTTCTCAGCCATCTCATTAAAACTTTCAATCAACTCGCCCAATTCACCACCCAACGGTAAATCGATGCGTTGTTTAAAATTACCCGAAGCAATATTTTGCACTCCAGACAACAATTCCTTGATCGGTTTTGTAATTTGGAGCGCATTAAATACCGCCCCCAATAATACCATCACCCAAATTGACACAAATACCGCAATCGTCACATCCCGCGTCAAACCAGTGGACGCAACTAGGGTAGGATTAGGATTAATCCCGATCGCCAGTGTACCAAGAAACTTACCATCATGCTCGATCGATACAAATACATCTGTCACCACCCCTTCAGGTGTCTGATGCTGACGTACTAATGGTAAATCCTTATTCCCATTACTCTCTGGTAAATGAATCCGCCGCTCGATCATCAGCGAGTTTTGCACCTCTGACTCCGAAAACGGAATCCCCAGCCGAATATTCCCCGCATCATCAGCGTAGAGAATATACCGCAGACTCGACGTACTATGATAAAAGCGATTGGCGAAGCGCGCGACACTAGTCAGATCGTTCTCAGCCAACTGTGGAGCCATATTCGCCGCCAACAGCAAGCCTAAATCTCGCCCAAATCGAGTATCGTTAATTCGCGCATCTGCTTGAATGGTATTTACCGCCCAGAAGGTACAGCCACTAACAATTAACGACACCACCAACGTGGCTGCTCCCATCAGTTTGGTTTGAAGTGTAAACTCCATCCACCAATGGTGAATGATGTCGCGCAATTTGTCGAACATGGCTAGCATGAAGTGGGAAGGGTATAGGGGATGGTGACTGAATTATTTGCTAGCAATATTTTCCAGGTGCTGGTAGCCTTGTAGCTGTCTTGACGCAACCTATAGAGTCTGTATCCAATACGATAAGCGCAAAGCGCAGGCTACGCCAACGGTTAATAAATCATCGATCGTCAGATTAGTCCGCGTCCTTTGTAGCGTCTCGTAGAGAAGACGGACTTTGCTTCATGTGCCGCGACTTTAGTCGCTGGCTAACAAAAACCGTATTGAGTCTGTATCTCCTCCCACTATAACAGCGATCGCTCTGATGACTCGAAGATTTGGCTCAATCATCTGATAAAATATTATGACCGAAAATCCACATCTTCTTTTTAGCCCCCAAGAAATTGTCTACATCGAGAATAATGAACTCTGGCTATTTGCTGAAGTAATCCAAACAATCCCAGATCGAAATCGCTGTTGGGTAAAACCGTTAGCATTAGCAAAACATGCCGATTTCCAATTCAGATTATTGCACGATCTGCAAGAATGTGCCCAACTTATTTTACCGATTAGCCTATTTCGATCGGCTTTAGATACTGACGTAATCCCGGTGATGATGGAATTATTTCAGTTAGAAAAGATGCCCGATCGAGATCGAAATGCTAATTCGATCGATCGTCAAGCATTACACCATTTCATTGCTAATCTATCGATCGAGTAATAATTAACTAACTAACTAAATTAAACCAATTTAGCAATCCAGTCAATCAGAACGGGATTGACTAATTCTGGTGCTTCATCTTGGGGACAGTGACCAACATTAGGGAGTTCGACAAATTCATCCACGGTAGACACATTCATCAATTCTCGACCTAGCTCGATCGGTTCCCACGGATCGGCTGCACCCCAAATCGCGATCGCGGGGCATGATAATTGGGGTAGGAGATCTTCGGGTAATGGTCCCCAAGAATAGGCTGTGAACTTAAGGAATACGTCCGCTGCGCCCGCGTCTGCTGCGGGAGCCATCAGAATCTCGATTAGTTCGTCGCTGACGGCTTCAGGGCGATGGTAGGCCTGTAACAGGATTTTGCGAACTACTTTAGGTTGGGCGAGTTGGTGGAAGAAAAAATTGCCGACTTCTGGTATAGTGAGGATAGACTGCAGGATTGGTGTGCCCCAACGACGGTACCAGGGCATATCGACTCGTTTGCGATCGTGTAATAATCGCAAGGAGCAATTGAGCATGGCTACGCCTGTAAATAATTTGGGTTCATTTACGGCAGCTTGGAGGGCGACGACACAGCCGATCGAGTTACCGACCAATATTGTCGGACTGCCAATAATTTCGAGACAAAAATCAACGACTAATTCTGCCCAGGTTTCAAAGGTATACTCAAGTTCGGGACTAGGTTTGGGTTTGGCAGAAGCACCAAAGCCGATTAGATCGATCGCATAACACCGACAATTCTGGGCGAGTACGGTCATATTCTTGCGCCAATGTCCGACCGAAGCACCGAAACCATGAATCAATAATACTGCTGCGCCAGTGTCTCCAGCCGTCTGATAATTAATCTGATATCCCCGCCACATCCAGGTTAGATTTGCAGTTGGAGTCGCGATGGTCGTCATAATTTGGGGATATTCTACAGTTTCAGATATTCTAACGCGAGTAGAAATTCTTAACTTAATTCAACGTCGATCGATTCTTGAGGTGAGTGGATCTAAGATCCGATTTAATACTCGTAACTGATCTGCCGTACCCATGCAAATTAACATATCCTCGGCCATGATAATTGTCTCCCCAGTTGGCCCCACAATCAAGTTGCCATCGCGCCGCCGGACTGCTAATACCAAAGAGCCAGATTGAGAGCGCAAGCTTGCTTCTCGCAGGGATAAACCCGCCACCGGACAAATCTGAGCATCGATCAGAAATTCCTCCATGTAGAAAGATCGATCGCTAGCAACAATCCCATCCATAAAATCCATCACCTGGGGGCGTAAAGCTGCCGCAGCCATTCGCTTAGCCCCAGTAATGTAGGGGGATATGACTTTGTCAGCACCAGCGCGTTGGAGCTTCTGGACGGCTTCTTCGTTGCTGGCTCTGGCAATTGCGCGGATTTTGGGATTGAGACTTTTAGCGGATAGGATAATGTATAGATTTTCGGCATCCGAAGGTAATGCGGCTACCAGACAAGCGGCTTTTTCGACACCCATTTTCAGTAATGTTTCGTCTAGAGTCGCATCGGCTTGGATCGCATTATATCCTTCCAGTTGGGCGATACGCACCTGTTCGATACTAGCATCAGCAATCACAAACGCTGTCTGTTCGATCGCAAATTCCGCAGCAATCTGTCGCCCAATCCGGCCAAAACCACAGATGATAAAATGTTGAGCTAAAGAGTCCACAAGTCTCCGTTGTTGTCTAAGTCTTCTACCTTCGATAAAATACCCTTCAATCAGAGCTTCGGTAAATCGATTGACGATATAACCAATTGTAATCACTCCTGCTAAAATTAAACCGATCGTAAAAATTCTCCCCCTGTCTCCCAAGGGTTGAGTCTCGCCATAACCTACTGTTGTGAGGGTGATGACGGTCATATATACCGCATCCAACCAGTGCCATTTTTCGACGAGGCGGTACCATAGTGTTCCAGTGAGGAAGACTACGGCGAGGGCAATAACACCCCGTTGCAGGTCATTTCTGATCCGACGATATTTTTGTTCGACAGAATCCATTAAATCAGTTGACAGTTGACAGTTGACAGTTGACAGTTAAATTTTGATAACATCAAAGCTATATAAGATAATATGGGTATCGCTGACTCGATCCAGTACAGCGATACCCATATTATCAGTTAATTTTTACTAGTCACTAGCTAATTAGATTACAATCCAGGAATATTGAGTCCACTGGTGAGTAGTTCCATCCGTTCGCGCATGGTGGCGGTGGATTTCTCGTAAGCATCCATCATCGCATCCAGAACTAGTTGAGAGAGTTCTTCTGGATTTTTGCTGGCAGCATCAGCACCGATGCTGACTCTACGGGGTTCTTGGTTTCCGCTTAAAACGACGGTGACATCGCCTGCTTGTCCTTCAATTTCCATTACCTCCAATTCTTCTTGGAGTTTTTTAGCATCTTCTTGTACTTGTTGCGCTTTTTTGAAGGCATCAGCAAGTTCTTTCATCTTGCCAAGACCGAATCCACCAAATCCTTTTCCCTGAGTCATAATTTTTTATTTTTAGTCAGTCTAAACAATATCCCATCTTACCGGACTAAGCAAATTCAGGGGTGAGGGTATCCGAATGAGGGGTTAGGCTTTAGCTGTTAGGCTTTAGCTCTTTCCCCTTTCCCCTTTCCCCTTTCCCCTTTCCCCCTAAAGCCTAAAGCCTAAAGCCTAAAGCCTAGAATTCACCTAACATTTTAACTTCTGGTTCGAGTTCGATCGAGTGTTTTGCTTGAACCTGGCTTTGGACATAGTAAATTAGAGACCTAATATCACTAGCTGTGGCATCTTGACGGTTAATAATAAAGTTAGCATGAAGAGTGGAGACTTCGGCATCGCCAATCCGGTAGCCTTTGAGTCCTAATCCTTCGATTAGTGCGGCTGCGTGTTGGGGGCTAGGATTGCGGAATACACTACCACAACTCGGTCTGTCGTATGGTTGGGTGCTGTGACGTTTTTCTAAGTCGCGGAAGGTGCGAGATTTAATTGTGTCAGGATCTACGGCTGCTTCGAGTTCAAATTTAGCACTTAAGACGATGCGGGAATCGCCTTGAAGATTGGAGGTGCGATAACTATAGTTTAAGTCTTGATTGGAGAGGATCTCGATCGAGCCATCCAAATTTAGCACCTCGGTACTGACTAAAATCTCTTGGGTGCTGTGTCCGTGCGCTCCAGCATTCATCACCACAGCACCGCCGACAGTGCCCGGAATCCCTGCTGCCCACTCCATGCCACCCCAACCCCTGCGAGCTGCTTGCCAAGCTAGGCTAGCGACCATTTTACCCGCATCTGCGGCGATAGATCGAGTATCGTTGTCAAATTGGGTATTGACATGGCGCAAATGACGGGTACAGATCACTAAACCGGCTAAACCGCGATCGCTAATTAGTAAATTAGAACCAGCTCCAATGATTGTAATTGGTAAGTTGTGTTGTTTCGCCCAAGCCAAACCACTTTGAGTCTCAGCTAGAGTGCGGGGTTCGAGGTACCACTCGGCTGCTCCACCGACTTTCCACGTTGTCAAACCTTTGAGTGATACTGCTGACCTAATCGGGCAGTCAGTGGGAATGTTCAATGCCAAATTGTGATAATTATCAATTTCTACTGACTGCTGAATCCGAATATTTACACTGGGCGAACGATCTTGGGAAAGTGTCATAGTAGCGAGTAAATTCAAAGTAAGTTACTAAAAGCAGGGAGCAGCCACCAAATAGCGGAAAATCTAGCAAATATTCAGGATTAGGCGAGTAAAAGATCGATATTGATTAAATTATCAAATCTACAAGGAAAATTGACTACAGCTTAATTGCTTAATTAGAAACAATCTAGCATGATAGTACAATAATCATTGAAATTTAGACTACACTTTCTGGTTGTTTTTGAGAAGTAGTTTGATAAAAATCTACGATGCTGGGAATAAGTTGGTTGAGATTCCCTGCTCCCAAAAACAAGCAGATGTCACCTGGTTGGAGATTTTTAGTGAGAAATTGAGAAACAGCTTCGAGGGTAGGTTGATAGTGAACATTCGGATGGTAAGCACCGATTTCTGCTACTACTTGTTCGCCACTAATGGCTCCTGTATTTGCTTCTCCCGCACTATAGATCTCCGTAATAATTGCTAAGTCGGCATCTTTGAAAGATTGGGCAAACTCGGCGAGAAATTCTAAGGTGCGGCTGTAACGGTGGGGTTGGAAGATGGCGACAACTCGACGTTCGGTACCGACTCGCAAGCGAGCGGCGCTGAGTGTGACGAGGATCTCACTAGGATGGTGAGCGTAGTCATCGATAAAGGTAATGTCATTCTGGTAACCTCGGAGTTCAAACCGCCGTTTGGCACCGCAGAATGTTGCTAACCCAGCCGCGATTGCCGCGAAGTCTAAGCCAATCTTACGACCAACTGCGATCGTCGCTAGGGCATTACTCAAGTTATGTTTGCCTAACACCCCTAGTTCTAGAGTGCCCAATAATTTGCCATATTCATATACTTGCGCTGAAGTTCCATCTGAATGATAATTAAGATCTGTAACGGTATAGTCGGCAGTCTGTCCAGCTTCTACACTATAGGAAATCGTCGGTTGAATTTTATCGCGGACAATCGCGCAATCTACTGAGCCGATGGTGATTTCACAATGCTGCTGGAAAGTAGTGAAGACATCAATTACTTCATCCAAGCTCTTGTAATGATCGGGATGATCTAATTCGATATTGGTAATAATCCCCATTTTCGGGAAATGCTTGACGATCGAACCATCAGATTCATCGACTTCGGCGACAAAATACTCACTTTTACCGACTCGCGCATTGCCATCCCAAGCCGTCACCTCACCACCGACTACGATGGTGGGATCGACTCCCGCCACAACCAACATATAGCCAATCATGCTGCTCGTCGTGGTTTTGCCGTGAGTACCAGCTACGCCGATACTCGAGTATTCGCCAATTAATGCCGCTAATACATCCGATCGATGAAAAATCGGACAACCTAGTGCCAAAGCCGCTGTCAGCTCCCCATTCGTCTTGCCAATCGCAGTGGAACAGATAATTTGGGGTGTAGAATAACCGGACGGATGGTTGTGAAAATACTCTAGATTACTGGCATCCTGGGTCAAAAAGACATGTGCGCCCTCTGCTTCCAATTTTTGAGTTATATTAGTCGATCGTAAATCTGAACCCGATACAGGCAGTCCTCGCCGTGCCAGCACATAGGCAAGTCCTGACATGCCAATCCCCCCAATTCCGATAAAATGAATCGGACGACCACCAAAATCAATAGCATTACCCATCATATTTTCTCACAGCCAGATAGAATACACCTTGTCAACAGGCGTTATCATACCAATAATTGTTTGTTTTCGATCTAAAGTTTGTCGGAGCATCGCCCCGTCGTAGCAAGAGAGCCACGAATTCAATCCAGATTACCTTTGATTTGAGAGCATCCTACAAGTCGATCGGCATCCAATACGGTTCGGTTAAAGAATTTAGCAACAATCCTTGCCCCCTAAATCCCCCAATTCTGGGGGACTTCAAGAGATCTTGCTCCCCCAGAATTGGGGGTTGGGGGGCTTATCCGAACCGTATTGGATCGGCATCTAGAGTTGACCAGATTGTAACTAATCGAATAATTATGCCGATTATTTAGCGAATGCTTCGATCGAGTCTCAATCTTCCTTACAACACGTAGAGCAAAAAAAATCGCTTTTGATGGAATAACTATACCAAATTTCACCAATTAGTCCAGAACTTTATCTAAAGTTATACTTTATTGGTACTAAAAAGATAGTTGGGAGGGGGGAGGGGAAAGGGGAAAGGGGAAAGGGAAGAGGGACGCTTGCGTCCGAACTCCCAGCTCCCAGCTCCCCCCTCTTGGACACTTGCGCTAGTCGATAGTAAAATAAAATAATGAGCGAGAAAGAAAAGTCTGACAGTATCAAAATTGTTGCCGACAATCGGCAAGCACGGTTCCTGTATGAAATCCTTGAAACTTACGAAGCGGGGATTGAGTTATTTGGAACGGAGGTAAAATCCATTCGCCAAGGTAAAGCTAACCTGCGAGATGGTTATGGCTTGCTGCGGAAGGGGGAAATTTGGCTGCTGAATGCCCATATTTCTCCACATACCAGTACTGGTGCGTATTTTAATCACGAACCGACACGCACCCGGAGACTGCTGATGCATAAGCAGGAAATCCGTAAGCTAACGGGTAAAGTCGAGCAGCAGGGTTTAACATTGGTGCCGTTGAAGATGTATCTGAAACGGGGTAGAGTTAAGGTGACGATCGCTTTAGTCCGTGGTAAGAAGCTGCACGATAAGCGCGACGATCTCAAGAAAAGAGACGATAAGCGTGATATGGATCGGGCGATGAAGAGAGGCTAGTACCGCTACGCTCAAAGTCAGAAGTCAGGAGTCAGAAGTCAGAAGTATTAACAATGCTTAAACAGTTATCTTTTCTCTCCCAGCTCCCCCCTCCTCCCTCTGCCATTTTACCTGTGGCGATGACAGCGACTCCACAAACATTGACTTGGATCGATCGAATTACAGATGCAGCCGATCGAACAGTTGCACCAGTTGTGTAAATATCGTCGATTAATAATACCGTAGCACCAGGCTTGAGGGATGAATTCACGAGGGTAAAGGCATCTGCGACATTCTCTTGACGGGCAGATTTTGATAGCCCAAATTGAGCGACAGTCGATCGAGTCCGTTGTAAACTGAGATCTAATTTAGCACCTGTGACTTGACAAAAACTGCGGGCAATTAGTTCGGCTTGATTGAAACCTCTACTGGTTAGTTTTTTTGGATGGAGGGGAATGGGGATGACTATTAATTTAGCTGGAATGTTTGCTGGTATTGATTTCTGCCAACTTTCTCCCAACCATTCACCATAGATATTAGCGATCGATCTATGACCATCATACTTTAATTTGCCGATCGATTGTTTCACCGAGCCTTCATACTTACCCCAGGCAAATAATGGTAAATCTCCTTGCCAAAATCGATCGGGTTGAAGTAATTGACAGTCTTGGATCTGGCGTTGACAATACTTACAGAATACCGCTTGGGCGGTGCGATCGCACATTGGACAATTTGGCTTGAGAAACAGATTTAAAGCTTGATTTAGTAATGGTTGCCAATAATTCATTTTTCTTGCCTTGCGATCGATGCTGTGGAGCTTAACAAAAACCGTATTGATGAGACATCCGCTGGTGAAGAGTTGCCTGGAGACTAAAGTCTATGCTTAGACATGTTCTCAAATAGTCCTAATTTCATAGCGCATTATCTTTGCATCTCTAGTCATGAAAATTAAATCTTCAGTAATAGCTTGCGCTACCATAATTCGGTCGAAAGGATCGTGATGATGCAAAGGTAATTGATATAATTTTTGACTATGCTCGATGGTAATTGGTAACTCAAAAAAGTTATTTGCAGCTAAAGCCGCTGGTAAATCATCTGGTGCTTCCAATTTACCAATCATTTTTTTGACGGCAATTTCCCACGCTGTTGCGGCACTAACAAATATGATATTGTCTGGATCGCTAATGATATCGATCTCTGTTTGAGACAATTTTCGATCTTGAGTCAGCCACCAAATCAGAATATGAGTATCAAGGAGCAACTTCATCATCCATCCCCATAAAACCAGCTAAAATCTCTGGTGGCAGTGGATCTTCAAAATCATCAGCCATTTTCACTCTACCTTTCCAGTAGCCAGGGGTGCGAGGCTTTTTTTCAAGATGATAGGGAATCAGCCGCGCTAATGGTTTTCCAGCTTTGCTAATAATTACTTCTTCTCCAGCTTGTACAGATTCTAAAAGCTGAGAAAGAGTAGTTTTTGCTTGATGAATGTTGACTAATTTCATTTTCAAATTTAGTTAGCTAAACTTAGTTTAATTTATTTATAAATGAGATGCAATCTCCCCGACTTTTTGGAGAAGTCGGGGAGATGAAGCGAGGCTATATATAGGTTTGAGGGCTAATGTTTTTTAAAAACCAGCTAGAAACTAGAGTTTTTGGTGAGTATAGGCGTGTTGCTTGACATTATCGTCTTTAGTGACGACTCGATCGGCATTAAGTACCCGTTTTCGCTCGGTAGAATAGTTAAAGCTACTGTAACTATCACCTTGCGCGAGATGCATTGTCGCTTCTTGGCGGCGTTTGTAGGTACGAGCTGAGGCGATACAACGATAGGCAAATTCGTTACCTAGTTGACAGTTCGCAGGGAAATTAGCGGGAATCTGAGGTGTCTCTCCTGCAATCAGCGCGCCGAGGGTGGTAGCGGCGGCGATTTCGTAGGAGGTAGGAATGCCTTTGAGGAGAGCTTCCCAGGCGGAGGAAGGGATCGGTTCGATTACTTTGAGTTCGTGTACCCCGTCATCGTCACGGAAGAAGCAGGTAGCCACACCGACGATGATATAGTTCTCAGCGGTAAGATCGGGTGCATCAGCGAGGGTATCAAAAGTTGTCATAGAATTTTATTTAGATATTCTGAAATTAGGCAGCTATTTTAGATCGTACCAATTTAACTAAGATCGGCAGATTCTCGTTAGACTACTTATTGTTATCACGATTCTCCAAGGGAGAGGCTACGCCAACCACCATCAGGGAGCTGTCGTTTGTGTAACTATCCATCCGATCTTGATTTGCCTGAATTTAAGAGATTATTCATCGATTCCCTGCTAGCTCCAACACTACAATATATATCAATCTCACATGGAAGCCTTTAGCCCTACGCCACCAGATTGGACAGCAGTAGCAACTCACGCTCAAGGATTTTGCTGTCCTAATTGTCACTCTGGCTCTACCGCAGCTACCGCAGCTTGGATCAATCGTCGTTCTCCCATCTTGCTCGAAAATCGTAAGCGTAAATGGCAAGAATTTTATCACTGTGAATGTGGTACAGATTGGTGGGGCTGGAGTGACGATCGCATCCCGAATGAATTTGCCGATCGAACTCCGTATAATGGGGATAACGATCCTGATTTTGATAGTTTTTTTGGCTACTTTTAATTAGACTTTAGGCTTGATAGCTTTAGGCTTTAGAGGGGAAAGGGAAAAGGGGAAAGGGGAAAGGGGAAAGGGAATATTATCTATCCCCAAGTCACCCAGTCTCCCAGTCCCCCAGTCTCCCAGTCTCCCACACACCCACACCCCCTCAAAAAGAATGGATTGGCAAGAAATTTCCGGTAACTGGGTTTATATCCCGCGTCAGCCGCGTGCGGTGGTTCACTTTTTAGGTGGTGCATTTGTGGCGGCGGCTCCACACATTACCTATCGATTGTTGTTGGAAGATTTGGCAAAACAGGGGTATGCAATTATTGCGACACCGTTTATCAATACTTTCGATCATCGATCGATCGCCAGTGATGTCTATAATAGTTTTGAGGATACATTAGAGCTACTGCAAAAGCGACGGTATTTGCCTGCGGAATCTTTGCCCATCTACGGAGTTGGGCATAGCATGGGGTGTAAGCTGCATTTATTAATTGGCAGTATGTATGATGTTAATCGATCGGGCAATATTTTAATTTCATTTAATAATTTTTCAGCTCGTGATGCTGTACCATTAATGGGTCAAATTCCGCAAGAATTCAATGTTGAATTTGCACCTAGTCCACAACAAACATTGGATCTAATTGCTGACTATTATGATGTGCGGCGCAATTTGATTGTCAAATTTAGTAATGATACGATCGATCAATCATATACCCTCGGTCAAACTCTCAAGCGAATCGATCCAGCGATGGTTTCGACGCAGATTATTAATGGTAGTCATCTGACTCCATTAGGTCAGGATTTCCAGTGGCAACTTAGTCCCCAAATTTTTACACCTTTCGATGCGATCGGTCAATGGATTAAGCAGGAAGTTCATCGCGATTTACACGATCTCAAACGGGAAATGCTCCGGTGGCTCGACCCTATTTCTCCCGCTTGAGATTGAATCTGAACTACTGTTTAAAAAGTTCCAGCCATCGAATTAATTTTGTGGTTCAGGCTTTGATGTGGTGTGGATTTGTAGGAAATATTTCGACAAATGCTGTCGTCGCAATACCACCACCAGTAGTTGAGGGAAGTCAAAATATTGCTGTGACGCAAATTCAAGCGATCGTCAATAATCGCCCGCCACAGCAAATCGGAGTACATGGCGAAATAGATAAACAGCAACAGCCAATCAATCTCGAAAACTGGTTAGTGCCCTTCGAGGCAATACTTCAGTTATTAGAAATCAACCAAACAAAACTACCAAATGGAGAATTAGAACTCACATCAGCCTATCTGTTCGTGAGATTAAATCCGCTTCAATTGCGATCGGATCCACAATTAGGCAGAGTAATTAAGATCGGCGATCTGCAAAAATTACCAGGACTGAAAATTGAGATCGATCGAAATAAGACCGCGCTTAAATTTACTTATACCCTGCCCCAAAATCCCCCCAAACCCGTCACAAATCTGCCAGCCGTTAGTTTCGATGGCTTAGTTAGTATCAATCCGCCTACAGCGAATTTAAGTGCAATTCACGAGCGAATTAACCTCAGTGGTTCGGCCAATAATCAACTCAATACTCAAGGTGAATTTAAAGCTGTCGGCACAGTTGTGGGATCTAGTTGGTATTTGCGTGTTGAGCAACCCCAACTGGCGAATCTGCTCACCTGGGGATTGAGTGAAGCGGTGGTAATTAATCAAACTGCTACTACTGACTGGATTTCCGGTTCTCAAAGTCCCTTTTGGCGCAGACAGGGGAATCCGACTGGTGCTTATTGGGGGATAACGACAATTGAGCGGCAAAATTTCACGCCGCCAACATCCTTATCTGGTGGGGATTTTGTGCCTAATGAACGGCTCCAATCTAGTCAATTGGGGCGGACTGTAATTGGGCAAGCACAGCCAGGTACAGTAGTTCGATTAATTAGGGGTTTTAGTAATGAGGTAGTCGGACAAATATTAGTTGATAGTTCCGGTGTGTTTCGGTTTGAGCAGGTTGTCGTCAGCAAAGAGGGTGAATTTGGGAGTGGCTATCGACTGCTGCTATATCCCAAGGGGACAACTTACCGCCGATCCTCAAGTGCGAGATGTGATATTTACTACGGTTCCCGGACAATTACCCGTCGGTGCTGGGGGGTGGATTGCTTCGGTGGGGGCAAATTACAATCGCGGTGCAACGGAATTTATTGGTAAGTTGGATGGATTGCAAGGTGGTGCGGCTTATCGACGGGGAATTAGTGAATATCTGACAGTTGGTGCGGGAATCATTGCTGATCCGATTGCCTTTCGAGGCTTGGGTGAGATATTTTTGCAGCCGACAGGTGTACCGCTCCAAGCTTCAATTTCAGCGGTGACGGGAGACAGATGGGATATCGTCAGTAGTGTTAATTATCAGCCATCCCCGACTTTTGTGGCTAATTTTAGTAGTGATAAGTTATCGAGTCGGGCGAATCTTAATTGGCAGCTATCGCCTCAATTTACGGCTAGTAGTAAATATGATAGTTTGTCTGGGGTGGCGATCGGTGGTAATTATAATTTTAGTGTGGCACCGAATAGTAATAGCAATATTCAAGGTACGTTAAATAGTCAGTCTTTTTTGCGCTGGAGTGCTAGCCATCAACAGCAGAATTGGCAATTAGGATTACAGGGAAATGAAATTAGTTTTAACTCGGAAGTTAACTACCGATTGCCTTCAGCTACTGGTAGCACTCAAAATTTAGTGGCTAATTATCAATCTACATCTTCAGGTACACCAACTACTTTTGGGCAATTAATTTGGAGATATCAATCGAATTCGATTCAATCAGAATTAGGCTATGGTTGGAGTGGATTTGGAACTGGAATCAATGCTGGCATCGGGGCTAATTTTGCACCAGGATTACAGTTGATGGGCAGATATCAAGGTATTTCCGCATTTACCAATCGGGAAAACTTTTCATTGGAATTGCAATCTACCCTCGATTTTCAAGGTGGGAAACAAGCAACAAATACACGGGTAGAAGATCTGCGCACTCGGGGCGGGATTGCCATTGTGCCATTTTTCGATCGTAATCAGAATGGTAAGCAAGATCTCGGGGAGGAAAGTTATTGGCATCCCGAATTAATTACTCTCGATAAAAAGCCGCTTAATCCCAGTCAGACAAGTAAGTTAGCAGATAGAGTCGAAGTTAGAGCCGCACCAGGGAGCTATCGCATCGATCTCAATCCCGCACATCTTCCCCCGCATTGGCGCAGTTCAATGATCAGCGCCGCTGGAACTCCACTCAACTCCGTACGTGTTAATGTTGCACTGGGTAGCTATACGACAATTCCGATTCCGTTAATTGGGATCTATACAGTAGCAGGAGTTGTCTTTGATTCTACTGGAAAACCCCTGCCTCAGGCGGAAGTAAAGGCAGTCCTGTTAGACAGAGGCTTGGCTGGCAATCTGGCGACTACGGGTGTTCCCACAACGACGATCTCGAAGGCTGATGGTAGTTATGAATTTGGAGATCTCGCTCCAGGCGCTTATCAAATTGCGGCTGCTGGAATGTCACAGCCCGCGATCGTTAGTATTATTTCTAGTTCGCCAGTGCTACAAAAAGTTGATCTTCAACAGTTGATTAAGTAAATTGCCCCACACCTCGCCTAATCGTTTATTGGCGATCGAATATCGTCGATCGATTGTAGATATATGCGATCTGAGTTAAAATTTAAGAATAACTATCGATAGATCTCTTATGCGATCGACACTAGAAATAGAAGGAACTTGGGAAGAAATTCTTGCTAAGGCTAATGATTTTTCTGGTAAACGAGTTAGATTGACGTTGTTGGAACAAGGAGACAGTAAAGAATCAGATCTTCTTAAAGAAATCAATCTCGGAGTTTCGGCAGATACTTGGTCGGAATATCATACACTAATTGGTAAACGTCAAGCTGAGATCCTGACAGATGAAGAACAACAGCAACTAATTGGAATTAGCGATCGATTGGAAGTTGCTAATGTTCGCCGGATGAAAGCGTTAATCGAACTGTCAGATTTACGCGGTCAATCTTTGTCTACAGTCATGCAAGAATTGGGGATTCCAGACTCTCATTAAATGGCTGAAATAACTGCTAAACAAAAGGAATTTATCACCCAAAGAGCGAGAGGGTGTTGTGAATATTGTTGGAGTCAACTCAAGTTTTCACCCGATCCTTTTTCAATCGAACATATTATCCCTCTGTCTAAAGGTGGAACTTACGATCTAGATAACTTGGCTCTGTCCTGTCAAGGGTGCAACAATCGTAAATATAATCATATTGAATCGATCGATCCCATTGATGGAAAATTTGTCCCACTATATCATCCGCGCCAACAATTACGAGTGGAGAATTTTGTGTGGAGTGATGATTTTACCGAGCTAATTGGAATTAGTCCGACGGGGAGAGCCACGATAGTTCGGCTACAATTAAATCGAGAAGGGGTTGTGAATTTACGATGGTTATTAAGGGAGAAAAATCTTCATCCTCTCGATTGAATGGTTGATTATATCGAATCTTAAACTCGAAGCTTGCGCACCGTTTTCGGTGGTCGAGTAATATAACAAACATGATCCATCTGAATGTATTGCGATCTAAGAAGCAGAACACACAATTAATAATTAATAATTATTAATTATTAATAATTACTACTCGTTCATGGATTTGTAAGTAGCTACGGCGGATGGAGATTGCCCTGTGAGGTAGCGGAAGATCCAGTATTTAAAGACGGTATCCATTAATACGGGGAAGGTGGCGATGAAGAGGGAGTTGAATTCGCGATTTTCGGGAATACCGAGATGTTTGGCGGTACCAGCGAGGATGACTTCCCAGCCGTGGGGAGAGTGAAAGCCGACGAAGGTGTCGGTGAGGAGGATGATGATGAAGGCTTTGGCGGTATCGCTGAGTCCAAAGATCAGATCGTCAATGAAGGATTTGAGAATGTTAATCTGTTGTTTGCTATGGGTGATTAACCAGGTGAAGGTAATGACAGCGAGGATGTCTGCGAACCAGTTTTTGACGGCTTCGGCACTTTCGCGGTAGAAAGCGACTTTGACTTCTTCGGCTTTTTCCTGGATTTTTTCTTCAATCTGTTTGGCGGTGAGTTTGGGTGCTATTCCCACTATTTGTCTAAATTTGAGTCCTTTTTCAAACATTTCCATTTCCTCAAAGGCTTCCTTTTCCAGGTTGACATTGAGGAAGACATCAGCATGGCGATAGGTACGATAAAGATCGATCGCGGGGCCAACTGCGACAATTTTGGAGATATATTGGACGAGGAGGGGTACGAGGATCAGGATTAGGATAAATCGCAGCGCTGTTTTAGTTTTGCCCTGGTTTAAGCGATAGTTTTCGATCACTTGAGTTTCGGCTTTGGGATTGAGATCTTGCTGAATCCGCCGAAAGGTAGAAATTAGGGAGGGATCGATAATTGGTCGCTTGTTGATGTTTTCACCCGATCGATTTGGCATATTATTAGACTGACGTGGGGCGATCTCATCCAGGGAATTATTGCTAGAGTTACTTGGCTGATTTTGGTTGAAGGTTAGGGCTGCGCCAGTGACTGGTGGTAGACTACCACTAGTCGTACTCGATCCAAACCCAGATCTTTGCTGGTTGTAGTCGGTGAACTGTTCGGTATTTTTCACCATAACGACTGAGGATATCGTCGATAAAGCTGAGTTTTTCCAGCACTCTGGCTTCATATTCGAGATCCTGAGTGTAGGGATTGATATCGTTGGCACCCCTGCTACTAAATTGTTGGGCATCGGGGGATTCGGGATAACTATTACCAGTGACGGTGCGGCTGGTTTGGAATTCGGCGAGTCGAATCCGAGTGATGTTGAGATATTTATTGAGATCGTTCTGAAAGTAGGTGGCGACTTGATTATTGGTGTATTCTGTACCAATGACGATTTTCTCACCACCAAAATGTTCATCTTCGATCGCTTTGATTTTTAAGGCTGCTTTATAGGCTTCATCTAAGGCGCGATCGGCGGTACGATAGAACCACTGGTTGCTTTACGCCAGTATTGACTTAATCTGTTATTGAAAAAGCTGTCCATAGAGAGTAAGAGGTTGGGTGTTGGATGTTGGTGATTGAGTGTTGGCTGTTGGGGATATTCCAATCCCAAATCCCAAATCTAAAATTCCCCAATCTCCCTGAAAATCGATCGCGTTAGCAATAGCCTCGACTTCAGGAGAAAAGGCATCCTACTGAGCTGTGTCCCCATCCTAAGCTGCCTTTACATTTAAATCACATATTAGATTTTTTGATAGGGGTGTGGGGTGTGGGGTGTAGGGTGTGGGAGGATGCAGTTTAGATGTCTAACAGCTTAATAACTCAATTATCAATTATCAATTATCAATTAATATAATGTGGATTGAGGGGGGAACTCGAAGCGGGAAGACGGAGGCGCTGATTACTCAATTGTGTCAGTTGTTGGATCTGCGGGAGGTGCAAAACGAACATTCAAACTCGAATGCCAAAATTCTGGTGCTGGCGGGGAATGATGATAGTAAGCGGGATTTGGTCGATAGACTGAGTTCCAAAACTGGTGGTAAGCACCCGATTTTCGCAAAGACGACGATCGGCTTTATTCAAGATGAGGTGTTGTTATTTTATCCTCTTCTGATTCAGAAATTAAACCTCCCCGCACACATTCCCCTGAGATTGCGTTCCAGAGACAGAACAGGAGTTGGCGACGAAATTATGGCAACCAGCACTCGAACAGCTCAACTGGCGCGGAATTGCCCCCTCTGAGTACCGATTTGTGCGGCGGATCTTGGATTTACTCCAGTTGGCTGCTTACAGTTGTACACCGTTGACAAGCCTTACCAGAAATTTTGGCGCAGGGATTTGGCGGTGGAGCTGAAAGTACGGAAATATATAGTTGTGTGGAATCCTTAGCCGCCGAGTGGCGAGATTGGTGTCTCGATCGCGGATTGTTGACCTATGGCATTATGACCGAGTTATACTGGCGACATCTATTGCCACTGCCTGAGTATCAACAGCAGTTACGCGATCGATATTGGGCACTCATCGCCGATGATGTAGATGATTATCCAGCGATTGCCCGACAGATTTGTGACTTTTTACTCGATGCTGGTGTCTGGGGTGCGTTTAGTTATAATCCCGATGGCATGGTACGCCTGGGTTTAAGTGCCGATCCTCAATATTTATTAGGCTTAAAATCTCGATGTGTCGATCTCAACTCCCCCCTATACCTAGATTCGATTCCAACTCGATTATTTGCTGACAAAGTTAGTAGCTCTAGTGTAGAAGAAATTGTCCGAGCAGCGATCGAGCCAGGTACAAGACTAATTCTCCCGAGTGGAATTGGATCGATCGAAACTCGCACCCGAGGCGAAATGCTCAAACAGACAGCCCTCAAAGCGATCGAGCTAATTACTATCGATAAAATTGCTCCTAGTGATATTGCCATCATCGCACCTGGATTGGATGCAATTTCTCGATCGACAATTACCAATATTTTCGCACAGCATCAGATCCCGATTTCCGCCCTCAATACCCAACTCCCCTTAAATAGCGATCCTGGTGTGCGGGCGTTGCTCACCTTAATGGCATTAACCTATCCTAATTTAGGACAACTCTCCAGTCGGGATGAAATCGCCGATTTACTCGTCACCCTCAGCCCCATCTATCCAGCACAGAATCCATTAGTAACCTCGATCGATCCAGTCCGAGCTGGCTTACTTGCCGACTACTGTTATGCGCCCTCCCTATCCCAGCCGCGCCTGCTACCCTATGAAAACTTCCCGCGCTGGGACAGACTCGGATCGGCAGCAACCAGGGCTTACAATCGGATTCTCGCGTGGGTGGAAAAAGTGCGCGAGCAACAACCATCACCCCTGAATTTATTAATCGAGGCGATTGGGTATTTTTTCCAGCAGGGTAGTTATTTATCCTCTGACAGACTTTCACCCCTCCGGGAGCTAATCGAAACCGCTCAACACTATTGGCTAGTTGCCGCACGCACTTACAGCTCTGCTGAATACATCGACTCAAGCCATCAAATTATCGCTCAATTTATCCTGCTCTTGCGTCAAGGTACCATCAGCGCCAACCCCTACCCCATCAGCCAACTCCAGCCCCAACAGCAGGCTGTCACCCTCTCGAACATCTTCCAGTATCGTGCGAGTAAACGATCTCACGCCTATCATTTTTGGCTGGATGTTGGCTCACCTTTATGGGCAGAAGCTGGAGCAGCCACCCTATACGGTGCTAATCTATTACTTAAGGATCGATCGATCGATCGACCTTGGACTGAAGCCGATACCCAATCCAGCGATGAACAACGTCTCCAGCGGATTCTCCGAGATCTGCTGCATCGAGTCAACGATCGATTATATTTGTGCAATAGCGATCTGGCAATTAACGGACAAGAACAAGTTGGGACATTATTAACACTGGTACATGCGAGGAGTTCAGCCCCACTGAGCTAGCCAATCAATCAAAATGGTGGGTAGTTCTTTGCGCTTTCTAGTATGAGGATCGATGACTACATGTTTAGTGATAGCGGTAGCAGATCCTAATTGATAGTTTATCTCAAACTGATAGCGATCGATCGATCGTGGTGTGAGTTCGATCGTGACTCGATCTCCACAATACAATGGTTTGAAAAAATCAGCCGATGTATGGGTAATTGGTACCGCAAATTCAGGGTTGTTTACAAATGATTTGAGGTCGATACCTGCGGCAATTAATGAAGCTTCGTAGGCAATATGACAGATGGAAATAATATTCGCAAAATAAACCACCCCCGCCGCATCTGTATCTCGAAATTGAACTATATATTCGTAGGTGAAGGACATATAATCTGAGTTTAGGTTTTAGGGGAAAGGGGAAAGGGAACAGTGAACAGTGAATATTATCTATCCCCCAGTCTCCCAGTCTTAATTATCAATTATCAATTATCAATTATCAATTATCAATTATCAATTATCAATTATCAATTATCAATTAAACTAATAACAACGGCTGACATTGACTGAGTGCGTGAGCTAACTGTTCAATTTTAACAGGCTTAGTAACATAGTCATGCATCCCCGCATCCAAACAGTCTTGTTTGTCACCTTCTAGGGCGTTGGCTGTCATGGCAATAATTGTCGGACAGCTATGTCCGGGGAAATCAGCGATAATCCGACGAGTAGCTTCCATCCCATCCATTTTTGGCATTTGTAAATCCATCAAAATTACATCATAATGTTGCTGATGGAGACGTTCGAGGACTTCTAAACCATTCATGACAATATCAGCTTGGTAGCCAATTCGTTTTAACATTTGAATCGCTACTTTCTGATTAACAAGGTTGTCTTCTGCTAACAAAATTCGTAATGGGAATGCGGCTTTATCAAAATCATGATTGGGCGATTTTGATTTGGGAGTTGGTAAGGATGCATGAGAGTTTTCACCTAAGATATGGGTGAGGACATCTTGGAGTTGAAATTGTTTGATCGGTTTATTTAAAGTAGCAGCAAAATCGACTTGAGATGCGACGACTTCGGCACGACTGATACTCAAGGAACTGAGCATGACTAGCGGTAACTTTTGATATTCGGGGAATTGCCGAATTTTTTGAGCGAGTTCCAACCCATTCATTTCGGGCATTTGCATGTCCAAAATTGCGAGATCGAAATGTCCGCGTAGATTGAGTAATTTGAGTGCTTCGGATCCAGATTCAGTCGGATGAGCGAGCATTCCCCATGATTGAGCTTGGAGGGCGAGGATTTTACGGTGGGTAGAATTATCTTCGACAATTAGGATTCTTTTCCCTTGTAATTCGGCTGGCTTATATTGTTCTTTGCGAGTTGATTGAGGTGTGGATGGTGCTGCTTTGGTGATAATCGTAAAGAAGAAATTTGAGCCACCTTCACCATTACTTTCGACCCACATTTTACCATGCATCAATTCAGTTAATCTGCGGCTGATAATTAGACCTAATCCCGTACCGCCATAGTTGCGAGTTGTTGAGGAATCAACTTGACTGAATGCTTTAAATAATCGATCGATCTTATCTTGGGGAATCCCGATACCTGTATCTTTAACGACAAATCTCACTTCATAAGTTGGTTCTTCGTCTGTCAAAAGTAGGTCTTCACCAATAAATTTAACCTGCCTAGCAGTCACCCCGACGATTACTTCACCTGTGTTGGTAAACTTCAATCCATTGCCAACAAGGTTGACCAATATTTGGCGAATTCGAGTGACATCACCACACAATAGGCTGGGGGTATTCTTGTAGATTAGATATGCTAATTCTAGATTTTTTTCAGCAGCTTTAGGCGCAAGTAATTCCAGGGTTTCTTCGATGCAATCGCGAATATCAAACGCCTGGTACTCTAATTCTAATCGCCCCGATTCGATTTTTGAGAAGTCCAGAATATCATTAATCAGCGTCAGTAAAGCATCACCACTATGGCGAATTGTACTCACAAAATCATATTGTTGCGGCGTAAGTTCCGTATCCAATAATAGCCCCGTCATCCCAATCACCCCATTCATCGGCGTGCGGATTTCATGACTCATCGCCGCTAGAAAAGCACTCTTAGCTTTGTTAGCTGATTCGGCAGCTTTTCGAGATTGTTCGAGTAGATAATTTTGCTCTTGCAGCTCCTCCGATTGGCGGCGCAGGGCTAAATTTGATGCCTCTAATTGCCGATGCAAATTAGATCGATCGAGAATATGCTTGACACGTTGCCGTAATACCGCCCAGTGAATGGGTTTGGTGATATAGTCAGCAGCACCGACAGCATAGGCACGATCGAGTGATTCATTGTCGTCTAGTCCCGTAATCATCAATAATGGAGTCAGATCGCCACCCGGTAGCTGTTTGAGCTGCCGACAGCATTCAAATCCATCCATTGTCGGCATCAATCCATCCATCAGCACCAAATCTGGCTGAACTTCCTGATAAATTGAGATCGCTTCCTCCCCATTTCGGGCAGTTAGCACCTGATAACCGTCCAACTGAACTTGCTCAGAGAGGATTTGTCGCACCACCTCATCGTCATCGACAATCAAGATTAGTGGGGGGTAATGGGGGGTGTGACCGATTATCATGGTATCTACCGATCGAGTATAAATTTTGACTTGACAAAGAGTAAGCTGCTTACTTTATTTATCCCCAAAATTCATCCCAAACTTACATCGACTTCCGGAGTGTCACCAAATATTTGCCAACTTAATTTACCGATCGAGAGTAAGTAACAACGGTTCTGTGATACCATCTGTGAGTGATCTAGGACTAATCCCGATCTCAATAGCGATCGACCATCCAGGCTCTACCATCACCTTAATATTCGATCCTTCGATCCTTTGACTGTAACTTCATGCAATTGCGAGATTCCCTCCGTCGAACTAAGATTGTTGCTACCATCGGTCCTGCAACTAGTAGCCCTGAAGTCCTGAAACAATTGATTCAAGCTGGAGCAACTACTCTGCGGCTGAATTTTTCCCACGGTACTCACGACGATCACTTAGCCAATATTCGTCTGATTCGGCAAATATCTTTTGAGCTGAACCAACCCGTTGGCATTTTACAAGATTTACAGGGGCCGAAAATTCGGTTGGGTAAATTTGCCGATGGTTCGATCGTCCTCAAAAATGGCGATCCGTTCACGCTCACGAGTAAAATCATTCCTGGTACTCAGACGATTAGTTCCGTCACCTACGAAACACTTGCAGATGAAGTACCCGTAGGTTCAACGATCCTGCTCGATGATGGGAAAGTGGAGATGATCGTGACTGGAGTCGATCGCGACACCAGTGAGCTACACTGTAAAGTCGTCGTGGGAGGGACATTATCGAATAATAAAGGGGTGAATTTTCCAGGAGTTTACCTATCAATCAAAGCCTTGACCGATAAAGATCGGATCGATTTGATGTTCGGACTCGATCAAGGTGTAGACTGGGTAGCTCTAAGCTTCGTCCGCAATCCTGCCGATATCCTCGAAATTAAAGAATTAATCGCCAATGCGGGTAAAGAAGTCCCCGTGATCGCTAAAATTGAGAAGCATGAAGCGATCGAACAAATGGAAGAAATCCTCGCCCTCTGCGATGGGGTGATGGTTGCACGGGGCGACTTAGGCGTAGAAATGCCCGCCGAGCAAGTCCCCAGAATCCAAAAACAACTAATCGCCACCGCTAACCGGATGGGAATTCCGATTATTACCGCCACCCAAATGTTGGATAGCATGGTAAATAATCCCCGTGGTACTCGCGCCGAAATTTCTGACGTTGCCAATGCAATTTTAGACGGCACCGATGCAGTCATGTTATCAAATGAAACCGCTGTCGGGATTTATCCGATCGAAGCCGTGGAAACCATGGCGAGAATTGCCCTCGAAACCGAGAAAGAAAAACTCTCCAAACGCTGGGAAGACAACAAACGCTCCATTCCCAACGCCATCAGCGAAGCCGTCGGGAATATCGCCGAACAACTCGGAGCCGCCGCCATCATCCCCTTCACCAAAACCGGAGCTACCGCTCGCAGCGTTTCTAAGTTCCGCCCATCCAAGCCGATTCTCGCCGTGACACCCCATGTAGACGTGGCACGGAGACTCCAACTCGTTTGGGGCGTTCAACCCATGCTCCTGCTCGATTTAGCCAACGTAAATGATAACTTCCAAGCCGCCATCAACATGGCGCGGACGAGCAATATCCTCCAAGAAGGCGATCTAGTCGTAATTACCTCTGGAACTCAAGGTGTAGCAGGTTCCACCGATCTGATCAAAGTCGAAGTTGTCACCGCAATTTTAGGACAGGGGATTGGGATCGGCGAAGGATTAGTGACTGGAGTTGCCCATATTGCCCGCACCGCACGGGATCTCGCCAACTTCAAGAAAGGAGACATCCTGATTAGCACGACGACAAATGCTGAATATTTAGCAGCAATTCGGGATGCTAGAGCGATCGTGGTAGAAGATGAGAGTCTCACCTGTCATGGCGCAGTCTTAGGTTTACGATTAGGCATTCCCGTCATTGTCGGAGTCAAAGATGCGACTGGGAGCATTCCTGGGGGAACAACAATTACCCTTGATGTCCAGCGTGGATTAATCTATTCCGGCGCAATTAGCTTTAGTTGAATTAATTAATAATTATTAATTATTAATTGGGTTTTTAGGGCAGGGTTCAAATTCCCTGCCCGAAAAAACTTCTCTACCAGAGGCTTCTGCTTAGGCAGAGGCTTTCCCAATGCTGTCAACTGTCAACTTTCTAAGCAGAGGTTTTTTCTTCTTCTCGATCGTTCTGAAGTTCTAGACAATAACCAGCACCGTAAATCGTCTTAATATACTTAGGACGACGGGGATCTGGTTCCATTTTCGTTCTCAGATGACGAATATGTACCCGAATTGTCTCGATATCATCGTCTGGATCGTAACCCCAAACCTCTCTGAGAATATCACTAGGGGATACTGTCTGTCCATGTCGCTGGAGTAAACAGTGCAACAGTTCAAATTCGAGGTGAGTCAGCTTAATCGTGGCTGTGCGCCAAATTGCCTCAAATCTTTCGGGAACTAAAGTCAGTTCGCCATAACTGAGAATCTCACTATGTTTAGCAGCTTGAGGAATCCGATCGGTACGTCGCAGCAGTGCCCTCACCCGCGCCAGCAGCTCCTCGATTTCAAACGGTTTGGTCAAATAGTCATCCGCGCC
>JAPJYX010000100.1:0-38287 GCA_030503985.1 Himalopsyche tibetana
TGTCGATACATCTACGCCTAGTTGTGGTGACTCTCGCTTTGGTTGTTGGGTATGTACGCTGGTAAGTAAAGACAAGTCGATGGAGGCAATGATCCAAAATGATGAGGATAAAGAATGGTTGCAACCGTTGTTAGATATTCGGAATGAATTGGATATTTATGACGATCGAGATAAGCGGGATTTTAGGCGTATATATGGTAAGGTTGAGCTGTTTGAACGTAAGTCTAAAGAAGATAAAAATACAACAGAAGTGGTGCCAATTCCTGGGCCATATACTAAGTTCTGGCGCGAACATTGGTTGCGTCGAGTATTAGAGGCGCAGATGCAAATTCGGCGAACTGCACCGCTACATATGCAGGAAATAGAGCTAATTACTGAGGAGGAGTTAGGCGAGATTAGACGGATTTGGTTGGAAGAGAAGCACGAATTTGATGATAGTTTACCGCGCATCTATGAGGAAGTTATGGGCAAACCATTTAAAGATACGCGGATTCAGGAAAAGAAACTATTAGGTAACGATGAATGGTCAATTTTACAGGAAATCTGTAATGATGATGCTATGCACTTAGAATTGATGGCTAAATTACTCGATACCGAACGCCAACACGCCACTAAATCACGGCGGGGAGTGTTTGAAAATTTAGAGAAGTGTTTTGATAGTAGTTCGCGCTCGAAAGAAGAAGCAATTGCTATCGCCCATGAGAAGCGCGATTTGAAGGAGGCTGTAAGTCAGGGTGATGTAGCAAAAGTGAAGCAGTTAACCTGGGCACAGATGAAGTTTCAGACAGAAGCGAGTGATCTCGAGCCTTAAACTCACCTTTATAATATTAATATCAAGCGCAATGGAGGGAATACCATGACAGCTCAAACTATAAATTTGGTTGAAGTGACGCTGGCTAAAGTGAAATCGCTATCTTTAACACAACAGCAGACAGTAGTTGATTTCATCGAGTTTTTGGCTACTAAACAAGCTGTAGAAATTAACGATTCACTGGATACATCACCTCGGATCTTTGGTTTGCACGCTGGGATGGGCGAGATTCATGATGAACAATCGATCGAACAACGTGTACCAGATTTAGATAAGGGAAAGTATCGGAAGAGTGATGACTTTAACGATAATATTTGGTAATGAGACGATTTGTGTCAGAGCGCCTATGCCAATACTCGATCGAGCTGTACTCTAGTAAGTAGACTTAGTTTCCCACGCTTGATGTCAAATTTACCAACCACTCTCGAAGACTCGATCGAACTCGCTCAAGCTGCAACTATTGCGGCGATTGCGGCTGGGCATCAACGAATCACTGTCGAGATTTTAATTCCCGAACTTAAGTCGATGAACTTAGCACGGCAATTTATCGAGGCATTTAGCGAGCGAGGGAATACACTCAAGGTATTATTTAGTGATACTGGAGCCGCCGCCTTAGCCAGACGGGATTGGACGGATATTAATTTTAAGATTGATGATGTCGGTAGTAGTCGATCGCCAATAACTGATAAAATTCAAGATGAAGACCAATTATTCATCGCGATCGAACCTTCGGCAGTAGAAGTCGAACAGATCGAGAAATTATGTAATCTTGCAGGCGATCGTCCGGTAATCTTATTCTTACCAAAACTAGAAGATGCGGCAATTGTCGGGATCGGTTATGCTGCTAGACAACTGCGGGACAGATTCCTGACAACTCTCACCTCTGCCTACTATATCAAACCCCTAGAAACAGCCGCCATCTACCGCTGTTATCCCGCTCAATGGCAGGTATGGCTCGAACAGGACGATGATTATATTCTCATCGCCCAATGCCCTCAGAAGCCCGTTGGCGATGAGTTAGATGCGATCTTGATGCCCTCAACTCCTGGCGATAGTTCCACACCCACCAAATCTCCTGGTGTATTTGCCAGTTTAGGTCGATTTCTGCGCACATTGAGTCGTTAATTGGGTGGTGACTAACCCGTTAGCAAAGTGTCCGAGTTGATATAATCCTGTCTGAATATCGATCTTCGGCAGATTAATCGGTGTAAAATATCAGGCAGATCGGTAGGATCGATCTAAAGATAATTGACTAATAGTTGCCGATCGAGTAACAGTCATGAGATAATTATAGACTGTGTCTATTTTATTCCCAAGTTGGGTCTGTAAGGATTAGATTATGGCAGCCAAAAAGGGCGTTCGGATCATCATCACATTGGAATGCACAGAGTGCCGCACTAATACTGCTAAACGCTCTGCTGGCGTATCCCGCTACACAACTATGAAAAACCGCCGGAACACCACCGCCCGGTTAGAGTTGAGGTAAATTCTGTCGTTACTGTAACGGTCACACGACTCACAAAGAGATTAAGTAAATTGCTAATGATATCGAAAGTTGGAAAGGGGGAAAGGGTAAAGGTGAAAGGGGAAAGGAAGCTTACTTCTTCCTCCTATGCCCTTTTCCCCTTCCACACCGAAAGACTCCAAGATAGCACTAGTAAATTCACTATCCACTCTCTTGATTTGCTAAAACCGTCGGGAAACCCGACGAACGCAAATCGCTATCCACTATTCACTATTCACTAAACAAATGGCTTATTTCCGCAAGCGGTTATCACCAATCAAACCAGGCGAACCCATCGACTACAAAGATGTAGATTTACTCCGTAAATTTGTCACCGAGCGTGGTAAAGATCTTACCCCGTAGAATCACTGGTTTGACTTCCAAACAGCAACGAGACATGACACTCTCGATCAACGCTCTCGTCAAGTCGCGTTGATGCCATTTATCAACGTCGAAGGCTAAACATAACTCGTAAGTCGTAAGTCGTAAGTCGTAAATGGGTGTTGATTAGCCGCCCTTCTGGTGGCTAAATGCATAAAGCTATCTCTGACTACGATTTACCGCGCCGTCGAGGGATAGGTATCACTAAATCACATGTAGCAATTAACTGTTACAAAGGAAGAAATCGGGGTGGAGAAGGGAACTCTAGTTGAATTTTTGCACAATGGAGAACGCCGTTTAGCCATTGCCGATCGTCCAGAAGGAAAAAAACACTGGATTGCGACTCGATAGTCGCACACAATCCCATACACTGCATCCGCGTGATATTACTTACGAGGTGGCGGGGATGAGCTGCAAGCAGCCAGCCGAGATTGAAAAATTCAAAAATCAAGTCGCACCAAATCTCGATCCTGATAACTTGGAAGTAGCTTGGGAAATGTTGGTAGGAGATGGCGGAGCTTGTGGATCCGCCGACATTGGCAGATTTATTATATTCCGATCGCACCCCCGTATTCTGTTATGCTGCCCATGTGCTGCTGTCAGATGATAAGATTTATTTTAAGAACAAGAAAGAAGACAAATACGAACCTCGCAGTTTAGCTCAAGTTACTGAACTCAAACATCAATCTACTGTCAAAGAGCAGAAAGAAAAAGAACAGCAAGGATTTATCGATCGAGTTCAACAGCAATTATCCGGTACACCCGTCGAGTGGGTAGATACCGATAAGCAGCGGCTCGAAGTGCTGGAGAAATACGTCCTCAATCCCGATCTCCCACCCCAAAAACTGGAGAGAATACCTGAAAGCCCTCAATCGATCGCAGACACAGCAATCAGTATTCAGTCTGCTGGTAGAATTAGGCTGGTGGAGTATCCACGAAAATATCCATCTGCGCCGCGCTCAGACACCCGTTCACTTCTCACACCAGATGCAAACCGTGGCGCATGAATTACTCACCAATCCGCCTGTCGATCTCGATCTCGCCCACCGCGGGATCTGACTCATCAAAAAGTATACACGATCGATGATGAAAGTACCCAAGAAATCGATGATGGCTTGAGTCTAGAAGTATTGCCAGATGGACGACACAAACTCTGGATTCATATCGCCGATCCTACTCGCCTATTATCCCCCGAAGATCGGTTCGACCTCGAAGCGCGGAAAAGATCTGTCACAATTTATCTCCCCACCGGGATGATTCCGATGTTCCCACCGGAGTTAGCTACTGGTCCGATGAGCCTGCGCCAGGATAAAATATGTTGTGCAATTAGTTTTGGAGTGATCCTCGATCCAACCGGTGCAGTCGAAGAATATGAGATCACGACAAGTACGATTAAACCCACCTATCGCCTCACATATGAAGACGTAGAGGAAATGCTCCAATTGGGTATCCCTGGCGAACGGGAAATCGAGACAATTGCCAAAGCCTCCAAACTGCGCACCCAATGGCGACTCACCCAAGGCTCGATTAATATCAACATGCCAGAGTCTACCGTCAAAGTGTACGGTGATGAAGTCTCGATCGAACTCATCGAAGACAATCGCGCCCGTAAACTAGTCGCCGAAATGATGATTCTCGCAGGCGAAGTCGCCGCCAAATACGGACAAGATAATTCTATCCCCCTCCCCTATCGCGGGGTCAACCCCAACCAGAACTCCCCCCCGAAGAAGAACTAATTCTCATCCCAGTGGGGCCTGCCCGCTCCTGTGCCGTGCGTCGGTGTATGCCCAAGAGTGAAATGTCAACTTCCCCATCCAGACACGCTGGATTGGGTTTTAACACCTATTCCCAAGTAACATCCCCCATCCGCCGCTATACCGACTTAATCGCCCACTTCCAAATCAAAGCCCACCTACGGGGCGATGAACTCCCCTTCACCGTCGAACGCTTACAGGAAATCATGCTCGGTTTAGGGACAAATATTTATGAAGCGAATATGGTCGAACGCCAAACCAATCGATATTGGACGCTAGAATATTTTAATCGATCGACCGAACGGGAATGGGACGCAATTTTCCTCCGCTGGTTGCGTGAAGACGAAAGCCTAGCGTTAATTCTGATCGAAGAGTTAGGGATTGAATTAGCAATGAAATTCAATCGCTGGATCGCTGCTGGCGAACAAATTCAAGTTCAAGTCGCCCTCGTCGATCCGCGCCAGGATATCATTCACCTCCGCGAAATTACCAGTCAACCAGTCGGTTAGAACGATCGTAAAAGGGATAAAAACCGGATGCAGAATATGATTTCATTCATCTGATTAAGTAGGAGCGGTAGTGTTTGTTTGATAATCCAAAAACTGTCGTGCAGTCTCTCGAATTGGTGGCGATAAATGCTCATTCATTGTAACTCGATCGAGCAGTTTTAGTAAATTCACATCACCAACTTGTTCAACTCCCCCATTCAGTAGCCGAGTCACCATCATGACTGGAAATTCAGATGGTTGGCGGAGAACTGATGCTACTACCAATCCGATCGCAATTGGGGGGTAATTTTCAGTTCCGTGCAGTATCGACCAAAAAATTCCACAACTGTTATCATCAGGACAACGTTCGTATAGTAGAAACCAAGCATTGAGGTAGTCGCCAGCTTCGGGATGATTGAAGTAAAGATCGACAAGTTCTTGAAGCTGACAATCGATCTTTCTCGATGTCTAGGCTTGTTAAGGCATCGATCGATGAGACTATTGTTTGAATGCTATTTTCCATATCCTCAAAAATTTACTAAAATATCTTTACCCTCGATCGTGAAAAAAATCCGCTCATCGGGTAAAATATCAGATGCTAGATGCCGATCGATCGCCCTCCAAGTGAATTATGACTTTTACTCTATTCGGTCGTTGGCAGATTCGGTTTTATTGTTAGCTACCATCGGGATGTTATTAACCATCTTAATGGTAGTGCGATCGAGTCCATCGATCGCGGTACAAACATTTTTGACGTTACTATATCTCGGCTTGTTTGGATTGGGTTGGGATTTCGGCTATCATCAGTTGCAACGGTGTTTCGCTGGGATGGCGATTGGAATGGGTTGTTGCAATTGGGTGGCGCGGTATGGGAAGGGTTATTTTTGGTGATGGTAATTAAGCGTTGGGATTACCGGGGATCGATCGATCTGACTTCAATATCCCTGGGTTCATCGGGTTTTATACTAGTTATAGCGTGTTGAACTCGATCGTCACTCATTCGCTCGTGCGCATCCTGTCACCATATTCGCGCTTCAATGGCGGACAATGGTTCTGAGTTAATTGATAATTGATAATTGATAATTAAATTTTTGATAGACACTTTAAACACCAAGCCTTGTCAGTCGCGCACTCCATTAATTTTACCCTCCTCACCATGCTAATTCGTATTTTTGCTAGATTTACTGTTGCGATCGTTTTGTCCATGTCTACGTGGCTATTTGCCCCCGCAGCGTTGGCGATTACACCGATTCCGTTGTCAAATGTTAGCTACAAGGATTGTTCGGAGGAAATGGCTAAGGGTGCGGTGACTAGTGGTGGGGTGACGCAGGATGCAGCGTGTTTTTTGATTATTGGCAAAGCTGAGAATAAATCGGGTAAGACTGTGTTTGATGCAGATGTCTACGGGCGGATTTATGATGCAGACAATAATAATGTATTACCAAATCGGGGGACGGGTGGGTTTAATCGAGCAGGTACCACCAGGAATTAATGATTTTGAGATGCGGATTACGGTGCCATCAAGTGCGCGTCAGCCGTTGCAATTGAAAAAGTTTAAGGCTTCTGGATTTACGACGAAAATCAGACAGTAATCTTGAATTGATTGATAATTGATAGTTGATATGCCCTGTACGTCTTGGAAATCTTAATTAAACCCGCCCAGTTCTACCAGAATGTCTAAATCTATTGTATGTTCGTAAATCATCATATGTAATCCATTATTCGTGAGTGAGGGCGGGTTTGATTTAGATATTTAGAATTATTTGTAGGTTGTTTCATAAACCCGCCCCTACAGATTGTGTATAATTTAATTAGGTCAATCTACTCGATCGTATGTCTCAAACTCCGCTCCTAATTCTCGTCGATGGACACTCTTTGGCTTATCGTTCTTATTATGCCTATGCCAAAAGTAAGAGCGGTGGCTTAATGACTTCGGCGGGAGTACCGACGAGTATTTGTTTTGGATTTGTGAAGGCTTTAGTGGAGATTATTAATAGTCAAAAGCCGGATTCGATGGCGATCGCATTTGACTTACGACAGCCTACTTTTAGACATGAGGCTGATGACAATTATAAGGCCGATCGAGTGGAAACACCAGAGGATTTCACGATCGATATTCAGAATTTGTATCTATTATTGACGGCGCTGAATTTACCGACGATTACGGCTCCAGGATATGAGGCGGATGATATTTTGGGCACTTTGGCGGGTAGAGCTAGCCGTGCGGGTTATCGGGTGAAGATTCTATCTGGCGATAAGGATATGTTCCAATTGGTGAACGATCGAGACAGAGTGAGTGTATTGTATCTATCTTCAGTTTACTCTGCTAGCGGTCAACCTGGAACGACGGAGATGAATGAGCAGGGGGTAATCGATAAGATGGGGGTACGAGCTAATCAGATTATCGATTACAAGGCTTTGTGTGGGGATAAGTCGGATAGTATTCCTGGCGTGCGGGGAATTGGTGATAAAACGGCGGTGAAGTTATTAACAGAATATCAAGATTTAAAGACTGTTTACGATCGAGTGGATGAGATTCCAGGTGCGACGGGTAAAAAGCTAGTTGCGGGGAAGGAAGATGCAGAGCATTCGCAATATTTGGCGCGGATTATTACTGATGTACCGTTGGAGTTGGAGTTAAAATCAACTAAGTTAACTGGGTTTGATTTTGGACAGGTGCAGCCGTTATTACAGACACTAGAATTGCATCGGTTTAATAAGGATATTGAGAAGCTACATGAGGCTTTTGGGGGAATTACGATTGCTGATCTAATTCCTGATAGTCAGGAATCAGTTAGTTTGATTGCACCCGATGATGAGAGTGGGGATTCATGGTTTTTTAGTGCGGAAGATACGGAGAAATTTCAACTCAGTCGGATCTGTCCGATTCAGCCGAAAATTATTGATAGTTTAGCTCAATTGCAAGCTTTAATTATCATTCTGAAGCACCATACAGATCCAAATCATTCAGTTGCTTGGGATACGGAAACTACCGATTTAGAACCGCGCAATGCGAAGTTAGTCGGGATTGGTTGCTGTTGGGGTGAAGAAACCGATAGCATGGCATATATTCCAATTGGACATGAAGCAGGAGATAATTTAGAGTTAGAATTGGTATTGGAAAGCTTGCGATCGATCCTCGAATCTGCGACATATCCAAAAGTATTGCAGAACGCTAAGTTCGATCGATTGGTATTCAAAAACCAAGGCATTAATCTCCAAGGCGTTGTTTTCGATACGATGTTGGCGAGCTACGTCTTAAATCCTGACAGTAGCCACAATCTCACCGATTTATCCAGCCGCTATCTGGGAATTATCCCCCGAAGTTATACCGAATTAGTCGCCAAAGGACAAACTATCGCCAACATTAGCATCCCCCTCGTCGCTGAATATTGCGGGATGGATGTCTGGGGTACCTATCGTCTCCACAGCCTGCTCAAAGCCAAATTAGCCGCCGCTCCAAAATTACTTCCACTATTGCAAGAAATCGAGCAACCACTCGAACCAATTCTCGCCAAAATGGAAGATCTGGGAATTAATATCGATGCCGAATACCTGCAAACACTATCAGTGATTTTAGCAGAAGATTTAGAGCGAATCGAAGCAGAAACATACGCACTAGCGGGGGAGAAATTTAATCTCGGTTCACCCAAACAACTCGCCCAAATCCTATTTGAAAAACTCGAACTCGACACCACAGGTATCCGTCAAACTAAATCCGGCTACTCCACCGATGTCAATACCCTTGAAAAATTGCAAGGCAAACATCAAGTCGTCGATCTAATTTTACAACACCGCACTTTCTCCAAACTCAAATCAACCTACGTCGATGCACTCCCCGCCCTAATTCATCCCAAAACAGGCAGAGTTCACACCGATTTTAATCAAGCCGTCACCAGCACAGGGAGACTATCATCATCCAATCCCAACCTCCAAAATATTCCCATCCGCACCGAATTTAGTCGCCAAATTCGCCGCGCATTTATCCCCGCGCCAGGTTGGATTCTCGCCGCCGTTGACTACTCCCAAATCGAACTCCGCATCCTTGCACATCTGAGTCAAGAACCCGTTTTAATTACCGCTTACAAACAAAACGAAGACATTCACAGCGTCACCGCCAAACTATTATTTGAAAGCGACAAAATTACCAGCGAACAACGCCGCATGGGTAAAATCATTAACTTCGGCGTAGTCTACGGCATGGGTGCCGCCAAATTTGGACGAGAAACGGGGATAAAAACCAGCGAAGCCAAAATCTTCATCGAGAAGTTTTATGAACGTTATCCAGGCATTTTCGACTACTTAGAGCGCGTTAAACGCGAAGCAATTGCCCTCGGATATGTCGAAACCGTCTGCGGACGGCGGCGGTATTTCAAGTTTGAAAGTGGCAAATTGCGCGGTTTAAAAGGCATCGATCCAAATCAGATTAATCTCGACGATTTAGGTAATCTCGGACAACTAGATGCGGGACATTTACGATCTGCGGCAAATGCACCGATTCAGGGTTCGAGTGCGGATATTATCAAATTGGCGATGATTAAAATCGATAAGTTATTAGAGCCATATCAGGCAAAGATGTTGTTGCAGGTTCATGATGAATTGGTGCTGGAAATTCCGCTCGATGAATGGGAGGAGTTGCAGCCGCAGATTAAGGCGACGATGGAAAACGCGATCGATCTGAGTGTACCGATGGTGGCGGAGATTGGGAGTGGGGCTAATTGGATGGATGCGAAGTAAGAAATAATAGCAAATTTCAAGTGAGTTCTGGGTATTCTAATTAGGAGAATTACACCCTATATAGGACCTCGAGCATCAAATGCAACCAAAATTTATAGCTAAAATTGAATCTGAGGACTCACAAAGAAGACTTGCGGTACTTATTGATGCGGATAATGCTCAAGCCTCAATTATTGAAGGCATTTTATCTGAAATTGCTAAATTTGGAAATATTACTAAATTGCATCCTGGCTTTGAT
This sequence comes from Himalopsyche tibetana, assembly GCA_030503985.1. NCBI lineage: Eukaryota > Metazoa > Arthropoda > Insecta > Trichoptera > Rhyacophilidae > Himalopsyche > Himalopsyche tibetana. Next base: position 9,914 of record JAPJYX010000100.1, read on the forward strand.
GCTCGTTTATATGGATATAAAAAATTCAGTCAATTGGTTAAATCATTTCCTGAATATTTAGATATAGATGAAAGACCATCCTCAATTGGAAATGAATCTGCAAAATCAATCTATATCAAGAAGAAGAATCATAAAAAGTAATTGGGATGCATGGGGGATAATATTCGATTCGTTATTTGTGGGGGAGGGCGGGTTTGAATGGAATTTTTAGTGCAGGCGATATCAATTGTATAAACAAAGCCATCTACAGATCTTGGATGGGTTTTATTGATTTGAATTCAATTTGGATAATGATAGTTTATTTTGGGTTTTGTTCGATCTAGATGGATTCGATCGAATTGACTATTTCTTGAATACTAGTTTCCATTGATAGCTCGTAAATCCTTGAGTGTAATTGTCAATGTCATTGGCTCGATGGGAGATACATCGAATCCTAAGGCTAGATAAAAATCCTTGGCTGGTACGGAAATAGCATGAACGACGATGCCGCGAATTCCAATTGTATCTGCTGCTCGAAGCGTTCTTAGTGCTGCATCCCGAAATAAAGCGCGTCCTAATCCTTTTCCCTGACAAGAAATATCGATCGCTAATCGGGCTAAAATTACTACAGGAATTGGATCTGGCATATTCCGTCGAAAGTTTCCGAGTACGGATTGAGTACTAATTGAGCCAGATGCTAGCGCGTAATATCCCACGACTCGTTCGTTGGCACAGATTACAAAGATTCTTGTCGCATCACTAGTTTGATTATTCAATGCTCGTCGCTTGAGCCAATCATCAAGAGCCGCAATTCCACAGGAAAAATCAGCGAGGGAGTGATGGCTGGTTAATGGTGCTGGTGGGGTGAAATTCATGCCTAGTCCCAAGGTGCGCTTGTCTGCATGGTTTTGCGTAACCGTTCATTGGGTTGCGCTGGTGCATCTAAAAGTGCCAGAAATTCGGCATAAGCTGCTGGATTAGTCCAAAAGATAGTCCGCTCTAGCAGTGTTTGTTCTGCGGCGTTTCTGGCAGCTTCCAGGATGAAATCGGTTCTATTCTTACCTTGAATTTTGGCGGCTGTATCGATTAAATCCCGTTCTTCTGGTTTAATTCGTAAGTTGAGGGTATTGCGGGGAGTTGTTTTCTGGGTTGTCATTGTCTTTCGTTGAAAGGCTGTACGATGTTATTTTAGCATCTTGTAATGACAATGACATAATCTAGATCGATCTGAGTGTGTATAACTTATAGACCGATTTTATTGGCAATAATCGCCTGGACATCATACTCCCTTCCCGCTCAAAGACTATAGATTAGCTTTTTCTTTATGCCCTCTGCTCTCTCTGCGCCTCTGTCTTGATTTGCTAAACCGTCGGGGAACCCGACGAACGCAAATCGCTGCGGTTAAAAAAAAGATCTCCGAGAGTAATAGGATGGAAATATTATCTATATTCTTCTGGAGGGAAGGGAGTAGCATGGTATTTATAGTACTTTAAAACAACTTCGATCGACCCTTGCTTGACCAGCAATATGTTAGAATAACGGTGTTGTTAAGCCACGCACCGTCTTTGATTAACGTATCTGATATCGATACCCTAGCCCAGGAGCTAGCTACAATTCAACAGACTGGCTCCAAAAAAATTGCGCTGTTGGGTTCCCGTCACGTTCCAATTACTCATCAACATCTGATTGAGATGATGAGTTATGCACTAGTACTCGGTGGCAATCGTCTGATTACCTCTGGTGCTGCTGGGGCTAATTCTGCGGCGATTCGCGGTGCGATCCGAGCCAATCGTGATATGTTGACAGTGATTCTGCCCCAAAGTCTGGCACGTCAACCCCGGGAGTCTCAAGAGCAGTTGGAGAATGTGATGCATCTTGTCGAAAATCCGGCTAGTGATTCACTCTCATTAGGTGAAGCCAGCGCACTCTGCAATCAAGAGATTATTTCTCGTTGTCAGCAGTTGATCTGTTTTGCTTTTCACGATAGTCGGACTTTGCTACAAACTTGCCATGAGGCAGAAGAGCAACGTAAAGTTGTGACTCTATTCTACTTCGACTAATTATTTTCGCATCTATCCAGCGTAGGTTTACCCTAAATTTCTGGATGAACAACATCTGTTTCTATGAATTTTGCCAATCTTTCCACTTCGACGATTTTACTCGGCTCCATCTCCGCTGCAGCAGCTCTAGTTTATTTTCCCTACCTAGTCGTTGCAATTACTCGGTTTCAAGTCGGATTCGACATCTCCGCACCTCGTGCCGCATTCGATCAATTACCTGACTATGGCAAAAGAGCAACTTGGGCGCATCAAAACTCCTGGGAAGCCTTTATGCTCTACAGTGCAGCCGCATTGATGGCTTACTTCACTCATCAAGATTCCCCAACAATAGTCAATTGTGCGATCGGATTTACAGTAGCGCGATTATTCTACTCCATCTTTTATATCATTAATTTCCCGATCGGTCGATCGCTGATGTTTGGGCATCGGTTCTGTGGCAATCTTCACCCTCATGTCCGCCAGTATCACCAGCACGATGAATTAAGTCATAATTTGTTAATTGATTGTTGCAATGTAAATCAATTATCAATTATCAACTATTAATTATCAATTATCAATTAATTAAATATGGCATCCACATTTTCCTTTGATATTGTCAGTGATTTCGATCGACAAGAACTAGTCAACGCTCTCGATCAAACCAATCGGGAAATCATCAGTCGTTACGATCTTAAAGATACCAAAACGACTGTCGAATTAGCCGAGGATAAAATTACGATTAATACCTCAAGTGAAATGACGCTGACTGCCGTCCATGATATGCTCCAATCAAAAGCAATCAAGCGCAATCTGTCCCTAAAAATCTTTGACTACGGCACGATTGAGTCAGCCAGCGGTAATCGAGTCCGTCAAGAAGTCACCCTCAAAAAAGGCATCAGTCAAGAAATTGCCAAACAAATTTCCAAGCTAATTCGCGACGAATTCAAAAAAGTCCAACCCTCCATTCAAGGCGATGTTGTCCGCGTTACTGCTAAGGACAAAGACGAGTTGCAAGGAGTAATGCAACGCTTGAAACAAGAAGAATTACCTGTAGCTTTGCAATTTACCAATTATCGGTAAGTTAATTACCGATAATGTGGAATTACTGTGTTTTTCGTAAAATCGATCCAAATACCAAAGTCTATGCTATGATCAGGATAGATCTGCCCCACGCGGTCATAACGCCCGAACCTTGTCAGGACCGGAAGGTAGCAGCAACAGGGATGCTTATAACAGGCGTGGAATCCGGGTCGTAAAATATTTAGCTCACTACCTATTGCCGTTCTTCCCTACATATCGGCAAACCGTACCAAGTTCCCCCCTGCAAATCGACCTATTTGAGCGGTTATCGTAGAGAATAGATAGCTCAAAAAATCCTCATCATTACCTTAGAAGTTAATTATGGCTGGTCTAGGCGATATTGTTCAAAAAGCATTTTAATCTCGGTGTCGGATTAGCTACATCGGCGGGAGAGCAGGCTGGCGAAAAGTTTTCATCGATCGGTGTTCAAGCCCAAAAGCTAGCCGATGAGATGGTTTCCAAAGGTGAAATCACCACCGAAGAAGCTCGAAAATTGGTAGATGAGATGGTTAAATCTGCCCAACAACAAAATTTAAATCAAGCTCAAACCAAAAACACCCAACGCGCTCAAAAAACAGCAGAGCCACGCCGAATTGAAATCGTATCTGAAGGCGAAACTCCGTCATCACTTGCCGAAGATCCCAACAATATTAGTGATATGCGCAAGGCAGGTAGAAGCCCTACAAGCAGAATTAAAACGCATGAAAAATCCTTAATACTCACATCTTGCACCAATACATTCAGACTAGTTGAATTAGTTGATATATACTGCAAACGGCTAAATATTGGACTTCGAAATTGAGAAGCTAGAGATAGAAACCCGACTTCTTGGAGAAGTCGGGTTTCTAGGCATAACTCTAAAAAGTCTAGTTTCTAAGCGTTCTTAGTATAGCAACCGCCAGGGCGATTAGGACATATTCAGCAAACGCTAACTTAGTCATTACTTACGTTATTACCCGCATAAACGAAGTATGAACCTGTAGGATTTAACGGATTTGGAACAGCAATCGTTGCAATTAGATCTGGCGGTAGACTAGCATCTAAACGGTATATAGATGCAATGCCACCAGTGTAAGTAATATCGTAGTTTGAAGCTATACCCGCCAGTTTAATGGTGTCAGTAGCGCAATTAAAGTTAGAGATACTAGCATAATCAGTATCACCACCACCCACATAATAACTATTGGAAGCACTTCCTAGCGTGAATATATTAACACTACCATTACCACCACCAACTAGAGTATCATGTTCATTAACGCCGAGTAGATTGTCATTAGTACCATTGAGAGAGTTAGTACCACTACCACCTGTGAGTATATCGCTACCACCATCTCCATACATTTCTGTGACACCACTGTTTGGATCGGTCGGGTTTCCAGCAAAAATAGTATCACTACCAGAATCACCATGGATCACATCACTGCCCCCATTTCCATAGATGGAGTCATTTTCGGTAGTGCCATTAATAGTATCACTATCATTAGTACCAACAATGGGAGGGAGGATCGGTGCAACATCAGTAATCGAACCATCACCAGTTTGAGTACTACCGTTAGCGGTTGCTTTGAGCGTGAAAGTTTCGAGACCTTCATATCCGCCATCAACCACAGCGAGAGTGCGAACTTGGACTGAAGTTTGACCAGCCGCAATCACCGCTTGATTCCCAGTCGCCGCCACCCAGTCAGTGCCGTTGTAATATTCCAGTGCGCCTAAATCAGCCCCCGTAGTAGTACCATTTGTTAGCGCAAGGTCAACAGTAGTTGCCGTAGTGCTAGCGCCCGATAAACCAACTGTGAACACGACATTATTGCCTTCGAGTGCAGTGGCGGGCGCAATTGCGGTGAGTGTAGGTGCAACATCAGTAATCGAACCGTTACCAGTTTGAGTGCTACCGTTAGCAGTCGCTTTGAGCGTGAAAGTTTCGAGACCTTCAGCTACACCATCAGCCACAGCGAGAGTCCGAACTTGGACTGAAGTTTGACCTGCTGCAATTACTGCTTTGTTATTAGTTGCAGCAACCCAGTTAGAACCGTTATAGTATTCCAAACCACCTAAGTCAGCAGCGGAAGTAGTACCGTTAGTTAGAGCTAAATCTACCGTAGTAGCAGTAGTGCTAGCACCAGAGAGACCAACTGTGAACACGACGTTATTGCCTTCGAGTGCAGTGGCTGGTGTAATTGCGGTGAGTGTCGGTGCAACATCAGTAATCGAACCGTTACCAGTTTGAGTGCTACCGTTAGCGGTTGCTTTGAGCGTGAAAGTTTCGAGACCTTCATATACACCATCAGCCACAGCCAGAGTGCGAACTTGAACGGAGGTTTGACCTGCAGCGATTATCGCTTTGTTGTTAGTCGCCGCCACCCAGTCAGTGCCGTTGTAATATTCCAGTGCGCCTAAATCAGCCCCCGTAGTAGTACCATTCGTTAGCGCAAGGTCAACAGTAGTTGCCGTAGTGCTAGCGCCCGATAAACCAACTGTGAACACGACGTTGTGACCTTCGAGTGCAGTAGCTGGAGCAATTGCGGTGAGTGTAGGTGCAACATCAGTAATCGAACCGTTACCAGTTTGAGTACTACCGTTAGCGGTCGCTTTGAGGGTGAAAGTTTCGAGACCTTCATATACACCATCAGCAACAGCGAGAGTCCGAACTTGGACTGAAGTTTGACCTGCTGCAATTACTGCTTTGTTGTTAGTAGCCGCCACCCAGTTAGTGCCGTTATAGTATTCCAAACCACCTAAGTCAGCAGCGGAAGTAGTACCGTTAGTTAGAGAGAGTCTTACACTAGTATCAGTAGTGCTAATACCAGACAAAGTGACCGTGAACACAACGTTATTACCTTCGAGTGCAGTCACAGCATTGATTGGCTGAAGTGTCGGCGCAACATCAATAATGGTACCATCACCAGTTTGAGTACTACCGTTAGCGGTTGCTTTGAGCGTGAAAGTTTCGAGACCTTCATATACACCATCAGCCACAGCCAGAGTGCGAACTTGAACGGAGGTTTGACCTGCAGCGATCACCGCTTTGTTGTTAGTCGCCGCCACCCAGTTAGTGCCGTTGTAATATTCCAGTGCGCCTAAATCAGCCCCCGTAGTAGTACCATTCGTTAGCGCAAGGTCAACAGTAGTTGCCGTAGTGCTAGCGCCCGATAAACCAACTGTGAACACGACGTTGTGACCTTCGAGTGCAGTAGCTGGAGCAATTGCGGTGAGTGTAGGTGCAACATCAGTAATCGAACCGTTACCAGTTTGAGTACTACCGTTAGCGGTCGCTTTGAGCGTGAAAGTTTCGAGACCTTCAGCTACACCATCAGCCACAGCCAGAGTCCGAACTTGGACTGAAGTTTGACCTGCTGCAATTACTGCTTTGTTATTAGTTGCAGCAACCCAGTTAGAACCGTTATAGTATTCCAAAGCACCTAAGTCAGCAGCGGAAGTAGTACCGTTAGTTAGAGCTAAATCTACCGTAGTTACCGTAGTGCTAGCACCAGAGAGACCAACTGTGAACACGACGTTATTGCCTTCGAGTGCAGTGGCTGGTGTAATTGCGGTGAGTGTAGGTGCAACATCAGTAATCGAACCGTTACCAGTTTGAGTGCTACCATTAGCGGTTGCTTTGAGCGTGAAAGTTTCGAGACCTTCATATACACCATCAGCCACAGCCAGAGTCCGAACTTGAACTGAGGTTTGACCTGCAGCGATTATCGCTTTGTTGTTAGTAGCCGCCACCCAGTCAGTGCCGTTGTAATATTCCAGTGCGCCTAAATCAGCCCCAGTAGTAGTACCATTAGTTAGTGCTAAATCTACCGTAGTAGCACTATTGCTGGCTCCCGATAAACCAACTGTGAACACGACGTTATTACCTTCGAGTGCAGTGGCTGGTGTAATTGCGGTGAGTGTAGGTGCAACATCAGTAATCGAACCGTTACCAGTTTGAGTGCTACCATTAGCGGTTGCTTTGAGCGTGAAAGTTTCGAGACCTTCATATACACCATCAGCCACAGCCAGAGTCCGAACTTGAACTGAGGTTTGACCTGCAGCGATTATCGCTTTGTTGTTAGTCGCCGCCACCCAGTCAGTGCCGTTGTAATATTCCAGTGCGCCTAAATCAGCCTCAGTAGTAGTACCATTAGTTAGTGCTAAATCTACCGTAGTTGCACTATTGCTGGCTCCCGATAAACCAACTGTGAACACGACGTTATTACCTTCGAGTGCAGTGGCTGGTGTAATTGCGGTGAGTGTAGGTGCAACATCAGTAATCGAACCGTTACCAGTTTGAGTGCTACCATTAGCGGTTGCTTTGAGCGTGAAAGTTTCGAGACCTTCATATACACCATCAACCACAGCCAGAGTCCGAACTTGAACTGAGGTTTGACCTGCAGCGATTATCGCTTTGTTGTTAGTAGCCGCCACCCAGTCAGTGCCGTTGTAATATTCCAGTGCGCCTAAATCAGCCCCAGTAGTAGTACCATTAGTTAGTGCTAAATCTACCGTAGTAGCACTATTGCTGGCTCCCGATAAACCAACTGTGAACACGACGTTATTACCTTCGAGTGCAGTGGCTGGTGTAATTGCGGTGAGTGTAGGTGCAACATCAGTAATCGAACCGTTACCAGTTTGAGTGCTACCATTAGCGGTTGCTTTGAGCGTGAAAGTTTCGAGACCTTCATATACACCATCAGCCACAGCCAGAGTCCGAACTTGAACTGAGGTTTGACCTGCAGAGATTATCGCTTTGTTGTTAGTCGCCGCCACCCAGTCAGTGCCGTTGTAATATTCCAGTGCGCCTAAATCAGCCCCCGTAGTAGTACCATTAGTTAGTGCTAAATCTACCGTAGTTACCGTAGTGCTGGCTGACGATAAACCAACGGTGAACACGACATTATTGCCTTCGAGTGCAGTGGCTGGTGTAATTGCGGTAAGTGTAGGTGCAACATCAGTAATCGAACCGTTACCAGTTTGAGTGCTACCGTTAGCGGTTGCTTTGAGCGTGAAAGTTTCGAGACCTTCATATACACCATCAACCACCGCGAGAGTGCGAACTTGAACTGAGGTTTGACCTGCAGCGATTATCGCTTTGTTGTTAGTCGCCGCCACCCAGTCAGTGCCGTTGTAATATTCCAGTGCGCCTAAATCAGCCCCCGTCGTCGTACCGTTAGTTAGTGCAAGGTCAACAGTAGTAGCAGTAGTGCTAGCACCAGAGAGACCAACTGTGAACACGACGTTATTGCCTTCGAGTGCAGTGGCTGGTGTAATTGCGGTGAGTGTCGGTGCAACATCAGTAATCGAACCGTTACCAGTTTGAGTGCTACCGTTAGCGGTTGCTTTGAGCGTGAAAGTTTCGAGACCTTCATATACACCATCAACCACAGCCAGAGTCCGAACTTGAACTGAGGTTTGACCTGCAGCGATCACCGCTTTGTTGTTAGTAGCCGCCACCCAGTCAGTGCCGTTGTAATATTCCAGTGCGCCTAAATCAGCCCCGTCGTCGTACCGTTAGTTAGAGCTAAATCTACCGTAGTTGCACTATTGCTGGCTCCCGATAAACCAACTGTGAACACGACATTATTACCTTCGAGTGCAGTGGCTGGTGTAATTGCGGTGAGTGTAGGTGCAACATCAGTAATCGAACCGTTACCAGTTTGAGTGCTACCATTAGCGGTTGCTTTGAGCGTGAAAGTTTCGAGACCTTCATATACACCATCAGCCACAGCCAGAGTCCGAACTTGAACTGAGGTTTGACCTGCAGCGATTATCGCTTTGTTGTTAGTAGCCGCCACCCAGTCAGTGCCGTTGTAATATTCCAGTGCGCCTAAATCAGCCCCAGTAGTAGTACCATTAGTTAGTGCTAAATCTACCGTAGTAGCACTATTGCTGGCTCCCGATAAACCAACTGTGAACACGACGTTATTACCTTCGAGTGCAGTGGCTGGTGTAATTGCGGTGAGTGTAGGTGCAACATCAGTAATCGAACCGTTACCAGTTTGAGTGCTACCATTAGCGGTTGCTTTGAGCGTGAAAGTTTCGAGACCTTCATATACACCATCAGCCACAGCCAGAGTCCGAACTTGAACTGAGGTTTGACCTGCAGCGATTATCGCTTTGTTGTTAGTCGCCGCCACCCAGTCAGTGCCGTTGTAATATTCCAGTGCGCCTAAATCAGCCCCCGTCGTCGTACCGTTAGTTAGTGCAAGGTCAACAGTAGTAGCAGTAGTGCTAGCACCAGAGAGACCAACTGTGAACACGACGTTATTGCCTTCGAGTGCAGTGGCTGGTGTAATTGCGGTGAGTGTCGGTGCAACATCAGTAATCGAACCGTTACCAGTTTGAGTGCTACCGTTAGCGGTTGCTTTGAGCGTGAAAGTTTCGAGACCTTCATATACACCATCAGCCACAGCCAGAGTGCGAACTTGAACTGAGGTTTGACCTGCAGCGATTATCGCTTTGTTGTTAGTCGCCGCCACCCAGTCAGTGCCGTTGTAATATTCCAGTGCGCCTAAATCAGCCCCCGTCGTCGTACCGTTAGTTAGTGCAAGGTCAACAGTAGTAGCAGTAGTGCTAGCACCAGAGAGACCAACTGTGAACACGACGTTATTGCCTTCGAGTGCAGTGGCTGGTGTAATTGCGGTGAGTGTCGGTGCAACATCAGTAATCGAACCGTTACCAGTTTGAGTGCTACCGTTAGCGGTTGCTTTGAGCGTGAAAGTTTCGAGACCTTCATATACACCATCAACCACAGCCAGAGTCCGAACTTGAACTGAGGTTTGACCTGCAGCGATCACCGCTTTGTTGTTAGTAGCCGCCACCCAGTCAGTGCCGTTGTAATATTCCAGTGCGCCTAAATCAGCCCCCGTCGTCGTACCGTTAGTTAGAGCTAAATCTACCGTAGTTGCACTATTGCTGGCTCCCGATAAACCAACTGTGAACACGACATTATTACCTTCGAGTGCAGTGGCTGGTGTAATTGCGGTAAGTGTAGGTGCAACATCAGTAATCGAACCGTTACCAGTTTGAGTGCTACCGTTAGCGGTTGCTTTGAGCGTGAAAGTTTCGAGACCTTCATATACACCATCAGCCACAGCCAGAGTCCGAACTTGAACTGAGGTTTGACCTGCAGCGATCACCGCTTTGTTGTTAGTAGCCGCCACCCAGTCAGTGCCGTTGTAATATTCCAGTGCGCCTAAATCAGCCCCCGTCGTCGTACCGTTAGTTAGTGCAAGGTCAACAGTAGTTGCCGTAGTGCTAGCACCAGAGAGACCAACTGTGAACACGACGTTATTGCCTTCGAGTGCAGTGGCTGGTGTAATTGCGGTGAGTGTCGGTGCAACATCAGTAATCGAACCGTTACCAGTTTGAGTGCTACCGTTAGCGGTTGCTTTGAGCGTGAAAGTTTCGAGACCTTCATATACACCATCAGCCACAGCCAGAGTCCGAACTTGAACTGAGGTTTGACCTGCAGCGATTATCGCTTTGTTGTTAGTCGCCGCCACCCAGTCAGTGCCGTTGTAATATTCCAGTGCGCCTAAATCAGCCCCCGTCGTCGTACCGTTAGTTAGTGCAAGGTCAACAGTAGTTGCCGTAGTGCTAGCACCAGAGAGACCAACTGTGAACACGACGTTATTGCCTTCGAGTGCAGTGGCATTGCTAACTGAGCTAACTTTGGCAAGGGTATCATTATCAAGAATCGTTCCAGTTCCAGAAGCACTACTTAGAACTGAAGTACCACCACAAGACATGGTCGCAGTTGTCTTCGCAGTAAGTGTAAATGTCTCAGTACTTTCAACTTCTGTATTATCAATGGTTTGAGTCTGAATTTGAAATTTTTTAATTCCAGCACCAACACTTACTGTATTACTAGAAACGTCCTTCCAAGCACTCCAATTTGTACCGTCGAAGAAAGATACTCTCATCAAGCTGGAAACGTCACTACCGATACTAGCTCCGTTAGTTTTACTAGAAGCTAAATTTAACTGAACATTAGTTGCTGTGGTACTTGTACCGGCTAGATCGATCGTAAAAATAGCTTGCTGTCCTTCGGTGACAGTTACGTTGCTGACTGCTTGAACAATTGGTGGAGCATCGTTATCTACGATTGTCGCAATCCCCGTTGCACTAACATTATTGGCGGTCGCTTTAAGGCTAAATTGTTCGTTTCCTTCAAAAACTGTATCATCAACAGTCTGAACCCGTACCTGGAAGCTTTGAACATTCGCTCCAATGGTGACGCTGTTATTAATGACTGGAACCCAAGCATTGCCATTGTAGTATTCCATTGCACTGGAGACATCATTTGTGCCAGATGTGCCGACAGTTGCAGTACCACTCAGTAAACTTAGATTAACTGTAGTTGGAGTGCTATGTGTGCCTAGTGCAACTGTAAACAGCGCTTTTTGTCCTTCTGTAACACTAATATTGTTGACTTGGATCGCAGGTGTTGGAGTTGAGGAGCCGCAATTCATTTTTTTACTTTTTTAGTAAATATCAATAATCTGGATTGATTACTGGGGAAACGGGGGTGAAATCTGAACTGAATTGTTTGAGGAAATTTGTCAGCGGGTACTTGTTCTTACTCTAATATTCATCGGAACAAATTGGAATGAAAATGGGATTATAACTTAAACAAAAATTATTAATTAATTTAGTTTTTTGTCAAAATATATTGAAACAAAAATAATAGCTTAAAAATTATCAATAGTCTAAATTTATGTTCAGATATTCATTTATTATAGTCATTAAAAATTGCTTTATTAATCCGTAAATATACTTAAGTTTTGAAAAATTTAATTTTTTATAACACTATTTGTGGATTTTTTATTAAATCAAGCTAAATGATTTATGATATATTGTAAATGATACTCAGAAAATATTTTTCTTGATTAAGAGAGATATTTTTAAATATTAAAACCTATTTTAAAACTATTTTTTAAAACTAACTTATTGATAAATAAACTATATTTTGAAACGTGGCTATTGAATCTAATTGCGGTAATCTCGCTTGAAAACATTTTGTTTAAGATAGATTGCCCGTGGTGATAATGGTGGCAATGCACTAAAGTTTAGAAAATTTGGATCGAAATTGAAATTCCGCTGTGGAACACCATAGTAGCCATTCGTTGGATTACCACTAGTATATACACCCTGAGCTTCGATCGGAGTGCCCAAGCTCACAAATGAACCACTGTAGTTAAAGAATTGACCGCCTGTGCCACCCCAATCTTCTAGCATCCGCATATAGTTGTTTAGAGCACCACTAAATTGTTTAGTTGAGCCGTCGGTTGTCCAACCACGGCCTGTACCAAGATTACCAATACTCCGGTTTGTGTTGGATAAGAACGCTGCATTGACAGTTGTTGGAGCAGTAACTGGATAAGCTGTTTGGATCGTAGTCCCATTAGTCTGAAAAACATTCACAGATCCAGTATTTCCTTTGGGCAAACCACATTTAAGTTGACTAGCCGTTACACCCAATACGTTTGCATTACTGCGTGCTGAGCTAGTTGCCACGCATTGATTTGATAATACCGTAATCACATCACCGATAATTGAAGCAGATAATCGATTGGGATCGAGAGTAGCCGATCCATTGTTATTAAAATCACCTTGAACGTAGACAGGCTGATCCGTTACTAAAGTCAGTGCTCCAGGTAAATAATTACCACCATTAAAGGCAAAGCCAAAAGGACTCTGGATCGAGTTACCACCTCGATACTTTCTGGGGTAGTCTATGATAATACCAGCAGCACCAGCAGCTAGAGGTTGATGATTCGCGTCAACGAGATTACCGATAGCATCTGTCTTCATGATGGGATTGGCAGTATCGAGACTGACATCATTAGTCGCATCATTTACACCATCACCATTGAGATCGTCGCTGACACTAGCATGGAGCACCAAGCCGCCTTCAGTCGTATCAGTGTTGCCTAGTCCTAAAACCTGAAGACCCTTAGGAGTTGCAGGGATTGTGGTGGCTCGATCGAATGCCAATCCATCTGTAAAATTGGCACCAGTACCACTATTAAAAGCAGTATCTTGCAGGGCAGCAGTAGTTATATATGGTAATCTCCGCAGAGTATCTGTTGCTAGATCTGAGGCTTCGACATATAAACCATCTCGGTTCCAAACTGATAAGCTGGCAATATTAGTTTGCAACATTGTAATCCACCGTCTTTCACGACCATCATAGAAGCCACTACTACGAGTATTATTGGCATCATTTGGAAGATTGTTGGACTCGATCCGCTGAATTGGCGCAGGTAGGAACCAGGCATTTCGGAGCGCAGCAATTGCGGTGGGAGTTGCAGCGTTTAAGGCGTTACGATCGTCGTCTGTGAGAATAGGAATATGCGTGTTATCAATCAATGTTGCGAATGTATCTTTGAAGGCACTTGCACTAACTGCTGTATTCTGTAATGTATCAAATTGGATCGGTACGGGTGTCGAAACGATCGCCACTTGCAGAGCACGAAGGATGGCATTCTTGGTAGTGTCATTATTTACCGCAGCACTCAATCCTGTTATGGGGGATAACGTCGGTCTACCTAAGATCGCAGCTTCAGAACCAGTGGCTGGAGCACTAGTGGATGTGCGGAGTGTAGTGTTTGCTTGATTGAGATCGGTCAACACCATCACCGGTTGACGCAAACTTTGGAGTTGACCTTTAGTAAAGACGTTGCAATGTAAGTTGTTGAGCAGAGTCCCCGTAGTTTGGGGATTATTCCGATCTGGATCGATATAATTGTTAGCTGGATCCTTTGTTAATGTTGGGGACACCGTCTGTCGCGGAATCCTTTGCGGGTAAAGTCGTCGTACAAGTATTCGCCGCACCAACCATGCTAGTCATTGACGTAAAATTAAATGGAATAACCGCTTGGTTGCGGGTCCAAGGTGAGGCAGTTGTACTAGAAACATCTCGATCTGGTACCATTTCCAATCGCATATCGGCTTTGGCATAATATTCCCCACTATTATTTGTACTGGTGGACGTGTTACCAGTCCAACTGTCATAGTAATTGCGTTTGCGTAAGAAACCAGGTGGTGGCGTATTAAGTCGTGAGACTCCAGCACTGCCATCTTGGACTCTGCCACCAAAATCATTAAGCTGAGTACTAGTAAGTGGATTGGACGAAGTTTCTGTAACTCCTGTATATGCAGGGATATTTGTACAATTAGTTGCAATCGTACAATCAGCTCCAGTCATTAGTACCCTGGAGATTCCAACTGGAGTAGTAATCTTCCAGTTAGCCGCATCAACCCGATTATAGATCTTACCCACAGCAGTAATTGTAGATAAAAAAGAAGTGCTGATCCTAGAACTTTCTGAGTTGGGTTGAGTATACAAATTGGCATTGGTATGTACCCGTCCACCAATGGTCATATTTGAACTAGAGTTCAGCTCCAAATCACCATCATAAAAAGCCGCAAATTGAAACAGCGGTACGATTCGACTATTGAACTCCATTTGCAAGACAGTATTTGTGTTGCTGTTGTTTGCCGCATTAGTATTGTTCGTTGCATCAGCCCGAGCCTGTTTCGCATCATATGATGCAACTAAGGCATCATCTCCATCTATTCTGACTAGTCGACTTTTAGCAGCAATTTCTGCTGGAGTAAAATCCGGATTGACAGCATTAGCAGAGTTTGGTTTGGTTGCGGTGGCATAGACTGTGTAGATGTACTCTAGCGCCCTCAAACCACTATAGGTTTCTCCGGCAGGAATAGTGCTTACGGCTGGTGGATTTGTTCTGTAGTTTTGTTTTGGAGAGACAAAAGTGTGGGCGATGTAATTAACTGTGTTAGTATTGTTATCTTGTTCACTTAAAACTATGTCGCCATTTTTAGCCACCAATGAGGCAATGTTATTGTTATACTTGAACGGGTAATTCCGACATTCAAAGTCATCTGTAGCGCGGATGTCAGAAGTAACAGAAATAGAGAAACAGTTGGAGATATTTGCTGCGGAGATCCCTGTTGAAGCTCCAGAAGTTGGAACTGTACCGGATGGAGTAGTGTATTTTGTAAATCTGTCGCGCAGCTCCTGAGCGCGTCTGTTCAGTCCTGACTCAGCCGCATAAAACGTATTATTTCCATCGATATAAGCATTGGTTGATGACTTGCTCAAATTAGTGATCGTCATATACGCCGCTAACATGCTAAACATCGCCATCGAAATGATCGAGGTCATCATCATCGCATACCCCTTGTCCGATCGATACTCATGTCTCGATAGGTGCTGTGCGCGTAGGATGAATTGGATTATTGATTGATTGGTATTTTGTTTCTTATTCATCTTCGTTTGCTCAGCGGGGTTATAGTGTGAGATCGGGGCTAAATCGAGAATAGTGAATTATTCGAGGATGTTGGCGGATCTTTTCGAGAGGGTTCTATAAGTTTGATATCGAGAGATACCTCAGATGCAGTATTTTTATATTGCCCATGATTGAGGTAAAACACGTCACCCCTAGCTGTGAGTTTCTCGATCCAGTGGCGGCTAGTGTTAGTTATGATAGTAGTGTTGTATTTGAATCTTAATTGGTAAAAAAGAGATCGAGTGCGATCTCGATCGCACTAACAGCTACCATAAAGTTAGCTGAAAGTAAGTTACAACATCGGTACTAAAATCTCAATTCAATGGAAAATAACTGGGGAAATTTCCTGAAGAATCTCGGCGAATGGGTAGGGACATTTACCCAGGTTTCGACGGATGGCGAATTGCTTGCTTCGACACCTTCAATCCTGACACTGGAAGGGTTGGAAGATAATCAACTCGTGCGGTTTAGAGTCCGCCGTTTTGCTACTGATACTAGCGAACAACCGATGGTGGATAATGTCCAAGAATATCGCTCACTAGGTAGACAAGCGGTATTTTTTGACACGGGGGCTTTTTCTAAGGGTTCGCTCCAGGTGGCTCCATTTTCAGAGTTTGGGGCGGAATATGGATTTGTTGCTGGCGATCGTCGATCGAGATTGGTACAATTATTTGGTAAGCAGGGCAGTTTTGATAGTCTGACGTTGATTAGAGAAATTCGCAGCGGAACGGAGGCGAGGATGCGCCCAGAACTGACGGTAGCGCAGTTGGTGGGCACATGGGTCGGAACGTCAGTAACGGTCTACTCTGACTGGAAACCAGCCGATTCTGGTGCGACGAGTTTGGAGATTAAGCAGGTTGGTGGCTGTTTACATCAACAATTGTCTTTTGGTAGTCGCACGATTTCTTCGATGGCGAGGATTGATGGTAATCGACTGCATTTTGAGGAGGGCGCAACGCCTAGACGGGTGTTATTATTACCGGATGGGATATCGAGCAATACGCCGTTGCAAATTAGTCACCGACAGCCGTTTTTTGTTGAGGCGGGGTGGTTATTGTCGGATCGTGAGCGTCAGCGATTGATTCGTAGCTACAATGAGAAGGGCGAATGGATTAGCTCGACTCACGTCATCGAACATCGAGTACAACCAGGTAATTAATCTCCGTTGCTTCAAGTGATAATTCTGGTTAATTATCAATTCTCAATTTTCAATTATCAATTATTAATGCATGTACTTTCAATTCCCACTTGGATTATTCATATTTCTAGCGTCATTGAGTGGGTGACGGCGATTTGGTTGATTTGGTTATATGCCCAAGCTAGTGATAATCTAGCTTGGCGAAGTCTTTCGTTCGGGATGTTACCTGCTTTAGTGAGTGCGATGTGTGCTTGTACTTGGCATTTTTTCGACAATACTCTCGATTTAGAATGGTTGGTTACACTTCAAGCAGCGATGACGGTGGTAGGAAATACGACGATGTGTTTGGCTGCTTGGCAAATAAGTAAAGAATTGATAATTGATAATTGATAATTGATAAATAGCTAGGATGTTTGAATCTCTTTTTTCTAAAGAATCTTTGTTTGCTGTGTCTTTGTTTCCTTATTTGGGATTTCTGTGGTTTATGACCAAGAAGATTCAGACTCCGAAGATTGCATTAATTGGGTTTTATCTGACTTTAGTATTTGTCGCGGTAACTATTCCTGCTGGTGCATATGCTCAATTGGTTTTGCACAAATCTTTAGCCAATGTGGATTGGTTACATGGTGGAGCTGAGTTTTTTTTGACGCTTTCTAATATTACGATCGCATTCGGCTTCATTCAAGGAATTAAGACGGCTAAAGGTTGAAGGTGATGACGGATTTAAGTTTGTGCGCGATCGGATTGGGCAGTAATTTAGGTGATTCTCGATCGATCCTCGACTCGACAATCGATCGACTAAAAGCCCATCCTCAGATCGATCTAATCGCTGTTTCTAGTTGGTATCTGACAGCTCCAATTGGTCCCCCTCAACCAGATTATTTGAATGGTTGTGCGATCGTTCAGACTAGTCTGAAACCATTGGAGTTACTGAACATTCTACACTCGATCGAATCCGAATTCGGACGTGTACGTACAGAAATTTGGGGGGCGAGAACATTAGATTTAGATTTACTACTATACGATGACTTAATCATCGATCTACCAAACTTACAGATTCCCCATCCTCGAATGATAGAACGCGCATTTGTGTTGGTACCACTAGCCGAAATCGCCTCAGACTTGGTGGAGCCAAAATCAGGAGACTCGATCGCTACCATCCTCAATAAGTTAGAATATTCAGGGATAAATCTATTTCCATAATTATCAATTATCAATTATCAATTATCAATTAATAACCATGCCTTTAGGAAACGAACCAGCGAAACTACTAAACAAGAAGATGCATTATCAAGGACGTAAATTCTCCTTTAATGTCGATCGAATCGAATTACCGAATGGGGTAATTGGTGAATGGGAATGTATTCATCATCCTGGTGGCGCGATGGCGGTACCAATAACGAATGATGGCAAATTAGTATTAGTTAAACAGTATCGGTTTCCGACTCAAGGACGAATTTTAGAGTTCCCCGCCGGGACATTGGAAGTCGGTGAAGATCCAGCGACGACGATTGCGCGGGAGATTGAAGAGGAGACGGGATATCGTGCTAGTAAATGGACGAATTTAGGTGAATTTTTTCTCGCACCTGGTTATTGTGATGAAATTATTTATGCTTACCTGGCGCAGGATTTAGAGAAGTTAGCCGTTCAACCTGTGGGTGATGATGATGAGGATATTGCAGTTGTTTTGATGACTCCACTGGAGTTTGAGGCGGCGATTGAGCGAGGGGAATCGATCGATGCTAAATCAATTGCTGGCTATTTTCTGGCTCGGAAATATTTATGATTTGTTGATTAGCGATTAGCCAAGTAGGGGTAATCGCTAATCGCTGAGATTGTGGAGCTGGATCTTTATCAAGAATATTTAACAACTATTGCATCAGGTGGATCGATCGACAGATAATAGATACTTAGACTTAGCACTAGTCTTGTCTAAAACCTGAAACCCAAAGCCTAAAACCTAAATTATGAGCGTTCAAATAATCTTACCGATTCTGACGATTCCCTTCGTCATTGGCGTACTATTTTTCGGCACCCGCAACGGCTTCTACAATTCTGACAAATATCACGGAAACGGTTCCGCTCACTAGATATTTAGAAAGTTGCTGATGCACTTTCTCCCCGTTCCCCAGTCCCCCAGTTCCCTAGCCTCCCAGTCTCTCAGTCCCCCAGTCTCCCCATCCCGCCTGGACTGTTCCCTTGTCTACCTTACCCCAACCTAGTAACGAAGATCTAGTTTGCCTTCCCTATGGCGTTGGTCATGGTGACGAGGGGGTATGTTTGTTGGTTAAAATGGGACCATATCGGATTTTACTCGATTGTGGTTTAGCGGATATTTCCCCGCTAATTGGGGATGATGATTTTCCGGTCTGCGATCTGGTAATCTGTAGTCATGCTCATGCCGATCGAGCTAGAGGGTTATTATATCTCCATCGAGCTGCGCCTAAACTACCAATTTATAGCAGCGAAGTTACGAGTCTACTGTTACCGCTGAATTGGTTGGATGACACCGAGGGGATACCCCCATTTATTCAGGCGTTACCTTGGCAAAGATCGATCGAGTTTCAAGATGGTTTAACCGCCGAATTATTTCCCGCTGGACATTTACCTGGAGCGGCAGCGATATTACTGACATATACCGGATTTTATCAATCCTATAGTGTCTTCTATACAGGTGACTTTTTTCTCTCCAATTCCCGTTTGGTAGAAGGTTTACACCTAGAATCAATTCGCCATCTCAACCCCGATGTCTTAATTATCGAAGGTAGTTACGGTACCGCGCGTCATCCCCATCGCCGTAAACAAGAAAATACCTTGATGGCGCGGATCGATCGAGCGATCCTCCAACACCACTCAATTATTCTACCAGTCAACACGATCGGCATCGCCCAAGAATTATTAATTCTCCTGCGCAGTCATCATTTATTCACCGGACGCGATATCGATATCTGGGTCGATGGTACAATTGCCGCAGGTTGCGATGCTTATTTACAACTCCTCCCTCACTTTCCCCCCTCCGTCCAAAATTTCGCCCGTCATCAATCCCTCTTTTGGGATGAAAAAGTTCGCCCCCACGTGCGCCAGCTTACACCCGAACTCTTACCCAGTATTCATCAGCGTCAGTGTATCATCATCACAGATACCAATAGCGATCTCCAAACCTACACCGCCGCACATCCCTTCCCCTGGCTGATATTATTCCCCGCTCAACCAGATGGAATCACCGTACTCCCCGCCACCACCCCCGAAATTTCCGTCGAAACCTACCTCCTGAGCGAACACTCCGACGGAGCAGGTACAGCTCAACTGATCCATAATATCCGCCCCAAACACGTCATCTTCATCCATGGCTCACCACCCTATTTAGCCGATCTCACCGGATTAGAAGAACTCCAAAACCGTTACCACCTCCACTCTCCAGCCGCCGGAACCATCGTTTCCCTCCCCATCGGCGATACCTTCATCCAACCCGCACCCCCCGCAGATCCCCATTATCAAGGCGAACTCACAGAATCCGATCGAGAAATTAATCTTACCTTACCAAATGCGATCGCCAGTGACCCACGCTGGCACAATTTCGGGGATACTGGATTAATAGAAGCAAGATGGCAAGGAGAAGAAATCGTCATTAGAGGAATATCTCAACGAGAAATACTCGATCGACAACAAGAACTCAATCTCGATCCTAACATCGCCTGTTGTGGTAATTGTCGCCACCAACGAGCTAATCGCTGCTATAATAATCGATCGCCCCTCAATGGCTTTAAAGTAACTCCCGACGGCTTTTGTCCAGCATTTGAATCGAATTAAAGTTTCAAATTATTTGATGGGGTGGGTAGATCTCCGCCGCAGTCAATTTCTCCCAACTCCCAACTCCGAACTCCCAACCATCCATGACAGATCAACCACTAATTATTGCCGGTAAAACCTTCAAATCCCGACTGATGACGGGTACGGGGAAATATCGCAGCATCGCCGAAATGCAACAGAGCATCATCGCTAGTGGTTGCGAAATCGTCACCGTCGCCGTGCGCAGAGTCCAAACTAAAGCCGCAGGGCATGAAGGCTTGGCAGAAGCGATCGATTGGTCTAAGATCTGGATGTTGCCGAATACTGCTGGTTGTGAAACCGCTGAAGATGCCGTGCGGGTAGCGAGATTGGGGCGAGAAATGGCAAAATTATTAGGACAGGAAGATAATAACTTCATCAAACTAGAAGTAATTCCCGCAGGTAAATATCTATTGCCAGATCCGATCGGTACCCTCCAGGCTGCCGAACAGCTAGTCAAAGAGGGGTTTGCTGTACTCCCCTATATAAATGCCGATCCACTCCTTGCTAAACGGCTAGAAGAAGCCGGATGTGCGACAGTAATGCCCTTGGGTTCGCCCATTGGTTCAGGACAAGGGATCAGAAACCTCGCCAATATCCAAATCATCATCGAAAACGCCAAAGTTCCCGTCGTCGTCGATGCGGGTATCGGTAGCCCCAGCGAAGCCGCTCAAGCGATGGAACTCGGTGCAGACGCACTTTTGATCAATACGGCAATTGCCTGCGCCGAGAATGCTCCGCTGATGGCTCAGGCGATGGGTATGGCGGCTGTGTCTGGACGCTTAGGATATCTCGCTGGGCGAATTCCGATCTCGAAGGTAGCCACCGCCAGTTCGCCCCAAACTGGCACAATTAACTCGTAGGATGAAGATCGATAGCAGAGTTGAGATATTCGATCGTAAAATACATCTATCGAGTTATAGGATATCACCATGTCTGAATTAACAATTGATATTAGTGAAGCTACCCACAAAACGCTACTCCAGTTAGCCCAAACATCTGGTGATGATTTTGTAACAATTATGGATCGTGCTGTCGAAAACTATCGGAGATATGTTTTTTTGGTTCAAGCCGATCGAGCATTTGCTACATTAAGACAGAATGAAGGATTGTGGCAAGAAGAGCTTGCTGAGAGAAAACTATGGGATCTAACAATCGCTGATGGAGTAGATGAATAGTGTAAATGTTTCGATGAGTTTCTACTAATTATCGATTGAGGTCATCTCGATCTTAACTTTAATCCAAAATCCAAAATCCAGTACACTAGAGGTAGAGCCAATAGATCGATCGACGATAACTGTTAATTTCTGATTATGTTTGACCAATTAGCCGAAAGTTTAGAATCAGCCTGGGTAAAGTTGCGGGGGAAGGACAAGATTAAGTCTTCCAATATTCAAGACGCGCTCAAGGATGTCCGCAGAGCTTTGCTTTCGGCTGATGTAAACGTCCAAGTGGTCACAAATTTCGTTAAGGAAGTCGAGACAAAGGCACAAGGTGCGAATGTAATTTCAGGAGTGCGTCCCGATCAACAGTTTATCAAGGTTGTTTATGATGAACTAGTGCGCACGATGGGGGAGACGAATAGTCCCCTGGCAAATGCATCACAAAAGCCGACAGTGATTTTGATGGCGGGTTTGCAAGGTGCGGGTAAAACCACTGCTACCGCTAAACTTGCGCTGCATCTGCGGAAGGAAAATCGTACCACATTAATGGTGGCTACGGATGTATATCGTCCAGCGGCGATCGATCAGCTCATTACTCTGGGCAAGCAAATCGACGTACCCGTGTTTGAAATGGGTACGGATGCTAATCCGGTCGAAATTGCCCGTCAAGGTATCGCCAAGGCGCGGGAACTGGGCGTAGATGTGGTAATTGTCGATACCGCTGGACGCTTGCAAATCGACGATCGAATGATGACGGAATTAGCGGATGTCAAAGCCGCAATTAAACCTGATGAAGTCCTGTTGGTAGTCGATTCAGCGATCGGTCAGGAGGCAGCTAATGTTACGATGACGTTTAACGATCGGATTGGCATTACGGGTGCAATTCTAACTAAGTTAGATGGCGATACTCGTGGTGGTGCAGCTCTTTCGGTGCGGGCGATTTCGGGTAAGCCGATTAAATTTGTCGGGGTGGGTGAAAAAGTTGAAGCGCTCCAACCATTTTATCCAGAGCGGATGGCTTCGCGGATTCTGGGGATGGGTGATGTTCTCACCTTAGTCGAGAAGGCGCAAGAAGATTTTGATATTGCAGATGCGGCTAAATTAACAGAGAAAATTCTCGAAGCCAAGTTTGATTTCAATGACTTCATCAAGCAGATGCGGATGTTGAAAAATATGGGTTCACTGGGTGGTTTAATTAAGATGATTCCAGGGATGGGTAAGCTATCTGAGGGACAATTAAAGCAGGGCGAAGACAAACTTAAACAATCCGAAGCGATGATTCAGTCGATGACGAAGGAGGAGCGCGGTAATCCTGAATTACTCGCCAGCACTCCCAGTCGTCGTCGTCGGATTGCGAAGGGTTGTGGTTATTCGGAAAATGATGTCAATACTCTCATCGCCGAGTTTACCCGGATGCGGACGATGATGCAACAGATGAGTCTGGGTAATTTCCCTGGAATGGGTGGCGGTAAAAGTGGCGGTTTACCTGGCGCACCCGCCAAAGTGAAGAAGAAGAAAAAAGGTTTTGGTACTCTTTAGAGGGGTTTGACTAGTGCTCGCCAAAAAACCCGACTTTTTGGAAAAGTCGGGTTTTTGTCATACTAGAATGGCGATCTCTGAATTACTTCCTACTTAATAAAACAACAGCATAGGCGCAAATTCCTTCCTCCCTTCCAGTTGCATCCAATCGTTCATTAGTAGTCGCCTTAACACCGACTTGCTCAGGGGATAATTGTAATGCTTGAGCTAATCGATCGCGCATGGCATTAATATGGGGTTTAAGCTTAGGACGCTCGGCGACAACTACCGTATCCAGATTGCTAATTTGCCAACCGCGATCGATAATTAACTGGTTCACCTGCTTCAATAGTTCGATACTATCCGCACCCGCCCATTTCGCGTCAGTAGGCGGAAAATAATGTCCGATATCCCCCAGACTTAATGCACCCAACATCGCATCCATAATCGCATGAGTCAGGACATCCGCATCGCTATGTCCGAGTAAACCTAGTTCATGCTCGATCTTCACTCCACCTAAAATCAGCGGACGATCTGAAACTAGCCGATGAATATCATAACCATTGCCGATCCGGATGTCCATAACCTATGAGAAAATAGCTATTACCCGATCGTACCCTAATTCGCTCATCATCGATCGAACAAAATTAGATGTTGTTGTCGTGAGTACGATCTATGATTTACCGATCTATCGATCGAATTATTAATTATCTGCTTGATGCGCTAAACCGTCGGGGAACTAGGGCGGGCGCGCATCCGCAATTATCAATTATCAATTAATTTAAAGATGGATATTAAACGCGGCTTTGTCGAAGCAATAGGGAATACACCATTAATTAGGCTCAATAGTTTTAGTGATGAGACTGGGTGTGAAATTCTGGGTAAAGCGGAATTTCTCAACCCTGGCGGTTCCGTCAAAGACCGCGCCGCGTTGTATATAATTGAAGATGCCGAGCGTCGCGGTGTCCTCAAACCAGGCGGAAACAGTTGTTGAAGGTACCGCTGGAAATACGGGGATTGGGTTGGCACATATTTGCAACGCTAAGGGCTATAAATGCCTGATTATCATCCCCGAAACTCAGTCAGCCGAAAAAATAGAAGCATTGCGTACCCTTGGCGCAGAAGTCCGTACAGTGCCCGCTGTGCCCTATAAGGATCCGAATAATTATGTGAAATTATCGGGAAGAGTTGCCGCTGAGCTGGAAAATGCAGTTTGGGCAAATCAGTTTGAAAATCTCGCGAATAGGTTGGCGCATTATGAAACCACAGGGCCAGAAATGTGGGCGCAAACGGATGGTAAAATCGATGGTTGGGTAGCTTCGACGGGTACGGGTGGTACTTTTGCCGGGGTGGCTTTATATCTGAAAGAAAAGAATCCAGCAATTAAAACTGTACTTGCAGATCCGATGGGAAGTGGCTTATATAGTTATGTGAAAACTGGCGAGATTCACATGGAAGGAAGTTCGATTACTGAGGGGATTGGGAATAGTCGCGTGACTGGTAATATGGAAGGTGTGCCGATCGATGATGCACTCCAAATTCACGACCAAGAATGTATCGATGTTGTCTATCAACTATTACGTCGAGATGGCTTATTTATGGGTGGTTCCGTCGGGATTAATGTGGCGGCGGCGGTAAAATTAGCGAAGCAGATGGGGCCAGGACACACGATCGTTACGGTACTATGTGATGGTGGCGCAAGGTATCAATCAAGGATATTCGATCGAGCTTGGTTAGCTACAAAAGGCTTGGTAATTAATTGATAATTGGTAATTATATGAATGAAACTACTATGCCGATACTGCGTAAAGCTAGCGATCGAGGTCACGTTGAAATTGATTGGTTGAATAGCTATCATACCTTTTCTTTTGGTAGCTATCAAGACTCTAATTGGATGGGATTTCGGAGTCTGAGAGTGATTAATGATGATATCATCGCTCCAGCGAGTGGGTTTGGTACTCATGGACATCGGGATATGGAAATTATCACCTATGTACTTTCCGGTGCGCTCGAACACAAGGATAGTTTGGGTACAGGCGCAGTGATTTATCCTGGTGAAGTCCAGCGGATGACTGCGGGTACTGGAATTACTCACAGTGAGTTTAATAATTCGCCAAGTGAGGCGGTGCATTTACTCCAAATCTGGATTATCCCCGATACGGTTGGTTTAACACCTAGCTACGAACAGAAGGCTTTTTCCGCAGCGGAGAAACAGGGTAAATTGCGGCTAGTAGCCTCGCGATCTGGACGAGATGGTTATGTGACTGTTAATCAGGATTTAAACCTATACATCGGGCTATTAGCAGGCGATGAGCAGATATCTTATCATGTAGAAAGCGATCGATCTGTATGGTTGCATGTCGCGCAAGGTGAATTAACTATTAATGAGCAAATTCTGACCGCAGGCGATGCGATCGCTTATCCTGGAGGTAGTCTGCTCGAACTATCTAGTTCGAGCAATGCTGAAATTTTACTCTTCGATCTAGCGTAGATAATGTATTTGGAGCATGTCGTGTGGAAGGGCGGGTTTTAAAGTAAATCTTTGGCTTCGTTTTGATTAGTTGTATAAACCAGCCCCTACAGATCCTTATTCCCTAAATTTACCATGATTGAAATTGTTAGTTGTTTACATGCTGCCGTGATGGTGTCGAATTTGGATCGATCGATCGAATTCTATAGCAATATCTTAGGATTGAACAAGGTCGATCGAGATCTGAACTATCCAGGAGTCTGGTATCAGATTGGTGATTTTCAGATCCATCTGATTGAGGATACCAATTATCAAAGCAATACTAACATCGATCTGACCAAATCAACTCGCAATCCACATATCGCCCTGGGAATTAGAGATATAACTGTAGCCAAAGATCGATTGCTAGCTGCTAATTGTGTGGTAAAAATGAGTAACTCTGGCAGATCCGCCCTATTCACCCAAGATCCCGATGGCAATACGATCGAATTAACCTTAATTTAATTGATAATTGATAATTGATAATTAAGCTGACACCGTGTTCGATCGAATCAACCCATTCACTATCCACTATCCACTATTCACTATTCACTATTCACTATCCACTATTCACTCGATCGACAGATCAGGCAAAATAGTAAATGAACAAAGTAAATTACTTACGAATCAGTCTGATCGATCGCTGCAATTTTCGCTGTCAATATTGTATGCCGGAAGGAGCCGAATTAGAATACCTCCACCGTCAACAACTTTTGACTGATGATGAGCTATTGACGCTAATTCGGGAAGTATTTATCCCCGTCGGTTTTACCTGCTTTCGGTTGACTGGTGGCGAACCATTATTACGCAGTGGAGTAGTCGATATTGTGAGGTCGATCGCCAGCCTACCACAGACTGAAGATCTATCTTTGACTACCAATGCCTTTCTCCTGTCTGGAATGGCGGAAGATTTATATCAAGCTGGATTGCGACGGGTGAATATCAGCCTCGATTCGCTCCAGGAAGCTACCTTCGATCGGATTGTTGGCGCATTCAGTAGATCGCGCTGGCAACAGGTCTGGAATGGGATTTTAGCGGCCGATCGAGTGGGATTTACACCACTCAAATTGAATGTGGTGGTGATTCCAGGGGTGAATGATACTGAAGTATTGGATTTAGCGGCTCTGAGTATCGACAAACAATGGCATGTTCGCTTTATTGAGTTTATGCCAATTGGTAATGATGAACTATTTAGCGATCGAGGCTGGATTTCGTCGGAATCGATTCGTCAACAGATTCGCCAAAAGTGGGGATTGACTGAAGCGCATGTGCGGGGAAATGGCCCAGCGGACGTATTTACGATTCCAGGTGCTCAAGGCACACTTGGGTTTATTAGTCAAATGTCTGAATGCTTTTGCGAGAGATGCAATCGAATGCGGCTATCTGCGGATGGATGGTTGCGTCCATGTTTGCTCAATGAAACCGGACAATTAGATCTCAAAACTGCATTGCGGAATGGTGTGTCTACGAGGGAACTTCGATCGCAAGTCCAGGAATTACTCAATCTTAAACCAGAAATTAACTATAAAGGTCGAGACTCTGGCACTACCGGATCTTACCACCGCACCATGTCTCAAATTGGCGGCTAAAAAAGTATGAATGAACCCCAGATCTAGCTGTGTTTGTTACAATAAGTTAAGCATCCCTGGAGCAGCTTAATATGACTATTTCGATCGATCCCAAGACTTTCTTATTATCTAAGCAATTACCGAATCTGAGTTATTCGTCTACTAGCCATCGATTTGATGAAACCTGGGAAGCTCCCTTATCGACACTGTTGGGTTTGGGTAGAGCGGCGGGCGCAGATTTTGTCGAGTTTTTCTTAGAGCGATCGAATTATATCAGTTGTCTGGCTGAAGATGACCAAATTACGAGTATCTCGCCGAAGCTATCTACAGGCGCGGGAGTACGGGTATTTAAGGGTAAGGCTGATTGTTATGTTAGTACCAATGACTTATCCTTCACGGGGCTAAGAGCTGCTTTAGAGCAGGCGTTAGGAATTATGGCGTTGCATTTACCTGCGCCGAATTCTTATGTACCGGAAATTAATCTGGAATTGTTGCGGGATTATGCGACGCGCAAAGGGAAGGATAGCTGGTTGGGTGAGTGTAGTTCGATGCGAGTGATGGCGGATGTTTTACTGGCTGCGAATGGGAAGCTAAAGCAGACAGCGACACATATTCAATCCCGTCGAGCGGCTTATTTCCGCGATTGGCAAGAAGTTTTGGTAGCATCTAGTGATGGGACATTTGCGCGGGATATTCGGTTGACACAATCTGTCGGTTATAACTTATTATGCGCTGATGGGGCAAATCGATCGTCGATCGGGCAACGAGTTGGCGATACTAGTAATCCAGGCTTTTTGACGAGCTGGGATTATGGAGCGACGGCTGAGGATGTGTCGGAATCGGCGGGGAAGATGCTCTATGCTGACTATGTAGAATCGGGGACTTATCCGATTATTATGGCAAATAAGTTTGGTGGGGTGATTTTCCACGAGGCTTGCGGACATTTACTCGAAACTACTCAAATCGAGAAGAATACGACTCCGTTTGCCGAGATGAAGGGGCAAAAAATCGCTCACGAAAGTTTGACAGCTTGGGATGAAGGCTTGTCTGGTAATGCTTTCGGGACGATCGATATGGACGATGAAGGAATGCCAGCTCAACGAACATTATTGATCGAAAATGGTATCTTAAAGAATTTTATCGCCGATCGAGCCGGATCGATCCGCACTGGACATCCGCGCACGGGAAGTGGGCGACGCAATGGTTATGCATATGCGGCGGCGAGTCGGATGCGGAATACTTATATT
>JAPJYX010000102.1:0-20792 GCA_030503985.1 Himalopsyche tibetana
CTGATATCCCCGATTTGAGGGTGGAGATCTGGGATAGCTTTTTGTCTTTACAAATTAAAGAAACTACTCGAAGATCCTATACTAAAGCTCTGGCTAATTTCTGCTTGAAGGTTTATCCAGATTTTTCAATCGCCGATGCACTTCAGATCTTTCTCTTACTCTCTCAATCCGACGCTCTTCATCAAGTTCTGACTTATCGAAAGATCTTAATCGATTTGAAGTTGTCTAGTGCGACTATCAATCAACGTTTATCAGCTCTTAAATCGTAGAAGTTCACGGGGCTAAGGCAGAAGAGAAGGCGGAACTTCACCAGAACGAGCAGCCGAGACAGATTCAACCAAAAAATCGAGAATATTACGCTCTTGGAGATTAAGTGAAGATACAACAGTGAGCAAGCGAGACACAAACTCACTGCCAGTAAGAGAATCTGAACCA
This sequence comes from Himalopsyche tibetana, assembly GCA_030503985.1. Taxonomy (NCBI): domain Eukaryota; kingdom Metazoa; phylum Arthropoda; class Insecta; order Trichoptera; family Rhyacophilidae; genus Himalopsyche; species Himalopsyche tibetana. The sequence goes on from JAPJYX010000102.1 coordinate 436, forward strand.
AAACTAGTCCGCCGCCAAATTACAGCAGGACGAATGGCTCTTTCAGCCGCATTATTAGTCGGCTCTACTCCTTCTTCTCGTACAAACAACCAGAAAGAATCGAACAGCTTGAGCAAATTACGGCATGTCCGCACAGTTTTAGCCAGTGGTGTTTTTTCATGCTCATCAATTGGAAGTTCGGCAGCTTCGATGAGGATGCTGGAAAATTTAGCTTGAATAGGTTCAACCGCTTGCGTTAATTCGGGGCGAGTGAGTTGACCATTTCTAAACTGATGCCAAAGATTGAAAAGTAGCTTTTCTTGGGCTAGTAGAGATTCACCAATCTCCGCTGATGCTCCCACTCGTTCCGAGATTTGAATGAAGTCTCGTTTTAGATGTGCCCAACACACTTGTCTATTAGCAACATCCACCCAGTTATAAGCAGGGCAACGATCGCTAGTAATAAATCCAGCAAAAGCTGAACCCAAAACAGTTTGAGCCGCAGTGCTAGCTCGACTTAAAATTACCTGAAAACAAATTATCAATGGTGTTACCGCCACCCACAGCCAGCCACTCGTCTTGGCGGCATTTTGACCGTCCCCATTCCGTTGCTTAAATCCCGTTTCATCTACTCCGACGATCGGTTGTTGCTGAATATAACCTTGTGCCTCAGTTACGGCAACACTCACAGCTTCACTTACTTCTGTTCGCAGATTGTTGATTGTGCCTAAGGACATTTCAATCCCAAACACTGCTTGCATGATTTTCTGGATTTGGCGATAGGATTGTCGGTACTGGCTACTAAATAGACCCACATAAGCTGCTACTCTCGATCCGTACCCACCCTTGCCAATTATTTCGGCCATTTCTGCTGCTTGATTTTCTGTGCCACAACAAGTGCAGGTCATTGGATGAAATCGATGTTCAATCACAATTGGCTGTACTGGTGGTACTTCTACTACTTGATGTCGATATACTTGGGTTGTGATGCTTTGACTAACTTCAGCCCCACATTTACTACATTGCTCTGGGTAGTAGTCGATTACTTCTTGACACCTTTCTACCGGATATAGTTTTCGCTCGTGTCCGATGTGTCCTATTTGCCCGCCACGTTTCTTTCCGGTGGGTTCCTTGCGATTTGGCTTAAATGTTAGAGGATTTTTTGATGGTGGTTGTGATGAATTTGCTGAATTCCTGGCTAATTGCTCTTTCAATAGCTCGTTTTCAGCTCTTAGTTGCCCCATTTCCTGATCGAGCTTATCCATGCGCCGGACTAATTCGTGAATTAGTTCGAGGACGCTTTCTGGCACAATAGCCCATTCTTCCGTGCTGATTGCCGCGATTAATTCTGGCACTGTTTTTTCCATCTGTCCTACACTAACAGATTTTCTCCATTTTTGTTACCCCCCCCGTGAACTTCTACCTTAAATCCTTGGTAGACTATGCCAGAAAGCGAGGATTGTGTAGCTTCACTTTGATTGATGTGAAGGGGTTAAGAAGTCAGAAATATCGGGATACTAGAGGTCGAACTGTTGATGAATATCGCAGTGTGTTAGCTGAGATCGATCGGTCTACAATATTGGGCAAGCGGGATTATGCGATCTGTCGGTTGTTATGGGATAATGCTTTGAGACGGGGTGAGATAGTTTCACTTGATCGATCTAACTTCCTACCCCAAGAAAGTCGATTAATGATTCTGGGTAAAGGGACATTAGAATTACAATCTATCGATCTCAATCCAGCGGTAGTTACTGCTATTAATGATTATTTATTAGTTAAGCCGAATAGTGATAACCCAGCTTTATTTGTGAGTAATAATGGTCATCGATTAGATGGTAAGGATATCGCCAGAATCGTCAAGAAATATGCCGAGCCTGTGGGGATCGATCTTTCTCCCCATCGGGTTCGACATAGTGCGATTACGGCTTATTTAGATGTGAGTGAGGGGAATGTCAGAGCGGCTCAATCTTTGTCCAGACATCAGAATTTGAGTACGTTGATGATTTATGATGATAACCGCCATCAGTTGCAGGGTAAGGCTAGTAAAGATTTGGGGGCTTTATTAGATTAATTGGGTTAAATACTGACGCTGCTATTTTTGTTCGATACCGTAAAATAATCTATAGCAACTTCAAGCTACGATCTAAAAATATCTAACTTACTCACATCTTGCACCAATACATAAAAACTAGTACGATTCGTGACCAAAATGTGAGAAAAAGGGCACAGAACAATATTAATGAGAACAGTGAACACCATTCTCCCTTGTGCCCAAGCTCTACTGTACACACTGATGGGACTGATGCCTAGTCCATACCAAATCCTTAGTCTGCAAGCAGTCTTGACGATGTTTTGGGAACCGCAAAGGATCGCATTACCAGAAGAATGTGTGATTAAATCACCAGCAGCATTGAGTAGATTTTTCAATGAATATGGATGGCCAACTAGATCGGTAATTCGTGCAACTCGAAAACAAATACTCAAAGAATTATTAAAGTATGCGCCCAGAGGCAAGCGTCCTCATCTTCAAGTAATTATCGATCTAACAACTTTAGAGAAACGAGGTAAATTCAAAGCATTTGCACAGTTGATACATATCCTCAATGGTAAGCGGGGATTGCATATCGTTGTGATGTATCTAGTGGTGGGAGGATGGCGAGTCCCGTGGGCATTTCGGCCGTGGCGTGGAAAAGATACTGTTACCCCTGCACAACTAGGATTGAAATTACTTCGCACCCTGCCCAAAAAACTACTGAACCGCTTTCGAGTGCGGGTGTTAGCTGACACTGGTTTCAGCAGTGTTGAATTTGTAAATGGGGTCGAGAAACTTCGTGACTTTCAAGCGATTGTGGGTATCCCCAAAAATCGCTTGATGTCTAATGGGAGAGCTATCAAAACAATTACCAAGAAAGGGCAGCAAGTGGACATAACTGGCTTCGAGAAGAGGGTCACAGCTTCATGGTTCTATTTAGAGCGGAATGGCAAACTGGAGAAAAGATTTGTAATTTCTACTCGGACTCTCAAGGGCAGTACGATTACCATGTGGGGTCGTCGGCGATGGGCCATAGAGGGGTTTTTCAAGACTGCCAAATATCAATTTGGATTGGCTAGCTTTGGTCAACAGACTCTATTAGGAGTCTATCGTTGGCTCATACTCAGCTTGATTAGTTTTGTACTAACCCACTGGGTTTATTTGTCATTGAATTGTGCTAATTTGCCCGACTGGAAAGAGGCAGCATTGTTGACCCTACACCAGCTACTACCAGCAATGGCTATCAGCTTGCTGCTGATAGAAGTAGAGAGTAAACGAGATCTACTTGCTTCTCAGGGGTTGGCGTTGGAATTAGTCTCGATACCAATCTAGTATCTATGCATTGGTGCAAGATGTGAGCTTATTCAGTCATCCGACCTGCCAAGGCAGCGCTTCGCTATCTCATTATGGGCTATAGTACTGATTTTTATGGATTTTGGACGTTAAATCCACCCCTTTCTCTAGTTCAGACAGATTACTTGCAAAAGTTGTCGCGAACTAGAAGAGTCAAACGCAATCCTGATGCGATTGAAAATAATCGTAGACTAGCAACCATCGGACTCGATTTAGGTGTAGATGCTGAATATTTTGTTGATGTTGAAGATGAAGATAAATCAATCGTAGATCTCAATCTACCGCCAGGAAGCCAACCGAGTCTGTGGTGTAAGTGGCGGGTTAACGATAGAGGCAATCGTTTGGAGCATAATGGCGGAGAGAAATTCGATGGATATGTTGAATGGCTCGATTATTGTCAGTATCGGGTGGTAAAATGTGAAAATGATAATGTCTGCGAAAATCGCTATCCTAGTAATTCTCTATGGCAGATCGTTGGCGTAGCCTCTCCTTTCCTGCGGAACGCTGCGCGAATGGAGAATCGTCTTCAAGTAGACGATTGCATTATTGCTCTAGATCCTAAAGGTAATCAAATCGAAATCGCTCGCTCAGAACTCGATTGTTTTATCAGCATCGAAATCGTTCTTCAGGAATAAAAAGGGTAAACGGTAAAGGGACACACCACAATCCTCTCTTTACGACTTACGACTTACGACCTAAATAGAGTATCTGCTCGCGATCGAGGGAACAATAGACTTACAGCAGTCTCACATCTTGCACCAAGCACTGGATTAAATAGTGATGTTAAGGACGAGGCAAAGGCTCACTGTGACTGGGTTCCTTTCCCCTTTACCCCTTTCCCCTTTCCCCCCAACCTCACTAAGGATTGTGCATCTAGTCCAAGATGTGAGAGGTTGCTGTTGTTTTGGAGTGGATTGGTTGAAATCATGGGTGGTGCTAATGCTTAAAGATCGTGACGTTCAAATCGTCAAAACTGATAATTCACAAGCCCAAAACCACAGCAAATCGACAGCTCTCAACCATCGCGACGATAATAGCCGCACCAATAATTCTCACCAGTCAGTCATCTTTCAACAGTCCCAAATTTGGTCGAGATCGATCGCTTGGGGGATAATGGGTTTAATCGTCGCTGTGATTAGTTGGGCATTAATCGCCCACATCGACGAAGCTATCCCCGCCGATGGTAAACTAGGGGTGTAATCAGGATACGTGTAAAATAGTGCCACGAAACGCTGAAAGTATTGTCAATATTAGCTTTCAGAAATATTAATTGGTAGATTAACCGCCAGGTCGAACGGGTCAGGAATAGCTGTCATATCCACAACATAATCACCATACCGCTTCAAATTCCTCGTCAAATAAGGACTGAGAGTAGCAAGCAGATCGCGGTCAACCTTATATCCCTCGTCAACCAATCCCCGTACCGCCTTAGAAATATCAACAGTGTTGTGTAAAATCACCGCACTAGCAACCAAATCAAGATACTTAAGCCGCTTCTCCTGCTCTTCAGGATCTTGATCTGTAATCACCCCCTGCTTGGCAAAAAATACCCAATCCAGAAAATTGTGATAGCCTTCCACAATATTAGTACAAGCCGTAATCTCCTGGCGTAAAGCACGATCGGAAATATACTGAAGCAGAAACAGCGTTCTAATCACCTTGCCCAACGCTTGAAATGCTTGATAAAGCCGATTTTTCCGACTATTACTCCCCAGTCTGCGTAAAACAGTCGAAGGCATCAACTTACCAGCTTTAATCGACAACGCAACGCGAATTAGATCCTGCCAATGAGTCTCAATCAGCTTCCAATCAGCCACCTCCGTAAATAAAGGATCGATGTAGTTATATACAGTTGTTGCACTCGGACGCAAGAAAGTGTAGTCCGACCAATTCCGAATGCGGGGCATCAGCTTAATGCCTAGAAGATACGCCAAACCAAACACCGTCGCCGATTGACCCTGAGTATCCGCATGTAAAATATCCGGTTGAAGATCCGAACTATTCTTTAACAGACCATCCAAAATATAGATAGCCTCCCACACCCCACAGGTAATAAATTGCATGAACAGGGCAATATACTTGTCCGAGACATGGTGATAAGCAATTCCACCGTAGCCGCCATAGCGAATATGATATTCCGACATCAAACTATGCTCGTGAATCTGAAACTTACTGCCATCAGCCGCAGCCCGTTTACCACTACCCCAACACTTAGGCAGATCGAGCAAATCATAAGCATTAATCAGATCCCGCGTCGCCGCCTCAATTTGGGGTGTTTGAATATGTAATCGATTAATCCGCGACAGCATTTGCCCGTTAATCTGTCCGCGTGTATGACGCGCTGTTTGATATGGTCCCAAGTTACAGCCATAAGCAAACTCACATCTTGCACCAATGCATAGATACTAGATTGGTATCGAGACTAATTCCAACGCCAACCCCTGAGAAGCAAGTAGATCTCGTTTACTCTCTACTTCTATCAGCAGCAAGCTGATAGCCATTGCTGGTAGTAGCTGGTGTAGGGTCAACAATGCTGCCTCTTTCCAGTCGGGCAAATTAGCACAATTCAATGACAAATAAACCCAGTGGGTTAGTACAAAACTAATCAAGCTGAGTATGAGCCAACGATAGACTCCTAATAGAGTCTGTTGACCAAAGCTAGCCAATCCAAATTGATATTTGGCAGTCTTGAAAAACCCCTCTATGGCCCATCGCCGACGACCCCACATGGTAATCGTACTGCCCTTGAGAGTCCGAGTAGAAATTACAAATCTTTTCTCCAGTTTGCCATTCCGCTCTAAATAGAACCATGAAGCTGTGACCCTCTTCTCGAAGCCAGTTATGTCCACTTGCTGCCCTTTCTTGGTAATTGTTTTGATAGCTCTCCCATTAGACATCAAGCGATTTTTGGGGATACCCACAATCGCTTGAAAGTCACGAAGTTTCTCGACCCCATTTACAAATTCAACACTGCTGAAACCAGTGTCAGCTAACACCCGCACTCGAAAGCGGTTCAGTAGTTTTTTGGGCAGGGTGCGAAGTAATTTCAATCCTAGTTGTGCAGGGGTAACAGTATCTTTTCCACGCCACGGCCGAAATGCCCACGGGACTCGCCATCCTCCCACCACTAGATACATCACAACGATATGCAATCCCCGCTTACCATTGAGGATATGTATCAACTGTGCAAATGCTTTGAATTTACCTCGTTTCTCTAAAGTTGTTAGATCGATAATTACTTGAAGATGAGGACGCTTGCCTCTGGGCGCATACTTTAATAATTCTTTGAGTATTTGTTTTCGAGTTGCACGAATTACCGATCTAGTTGGCCATCCATATTCATTGAAAAATCTACTCAATGCTGCTGGTGATTTAATCACACATTCTTCTGGTAATGCGATCCTTTGCGGTTCCCAAAACATCGTCAAGACTGCTTGCAGACTAAGGATTTGGTATGGACTAGGCATCAGTCCCATCAGTGTGTACAGTAGAGCTTGGGCACAAGGGAGAATGGTGTTCACTGTTCTCATTAATATTGTTCTGTGCCCTTTTTCTCACATTTTGGTCACGAATCGTACTAGTTTTTATGTATTGGTGCAAGATGTGAGTAAATCTTTGTTCGGCGATGGGTAGATTTTTCTCATACCATCGTTTATCACCCGTTTTATTTCCCCCGACTAACACTATTGCTTGACGAACGGGGTCGAATGCAAATAAGATCCGCCAAGGTTCGCCACTATGTTGAACTCGCAGCTCTTTGAGATTTGGATACCGACTACCCTTGAGTGTATCCACATAAGGTCGTCCTAATAGTGGCCCTTCTTGTTTTAACAATCCCAGTCCGACTAAAATTGAGTCTTGTACCTCTTCCTCTTGCTCATCAAGCCAATTCTTAAAGGCTGGGTGAAAGATAATTATCTATTTCATAGCTTCATGATATTCCATTTTGGAATAAAGTCAACTCTGTGTGAAGTTGCAGACGATTGAAACTAAGCACATAAACAAAAATTCTAACTCACTATTTACTATATTTATAATGACCACCGCCAATTTAGAACGAGATTTATTAGATAAATTAATAGATGATTTCAAATCGAATAATTCTCTAATTCAGGATGGAAAGAATGGATATTTGCAAAATTATCAAGCGGTAGAATATTTCAAAAATAAACAATATCAGTTACAAAATATCTTAACAGTTACAGATAACTGTAGTGAAATAGAGCCGACATTAATGACCTTAGCTGAATCAGATGCAGCTTACCCAGCTAATGAACTCTTAATCCCTGTAGAGCGATTAGTTTCGACGATGGAGACACTATTAGAAGAATTCAAAGATGAAGGCATTACACTAACTCCTCGCGTCCAAACAGATGAAGGACTGATAGATTTATTTATCAAAACATCAGACCGAAGATCCTTCGGGCTAATGCTGCGTTCCAATGGGGCTTCAAAAGTAAAATGGAGAGAAGACCGTGGAGATTTTTTTGTAACTCGAAAAAAGGGAACATCTAAATGGTCTGAGTTAGACTCTGTAGCCTATAAATTAAACAGCATCATGAACTCTTTACGGGACAAGGAAGACCTCCTGCTGGGAAGTTCCAAGACAGAACGTAAAAAAGCACTCACTAAAGCAATCGTCCTCACGGGGCAAACTAGACTAGATCCCACCAACGATCCCACTCGTTTAGTCAACTTTGGACGCACTACAGTTTTGCGAATGAATGTTACGTCTACTTATTATTTACTAGATCGAGCAAATTTAGCGAATTTTCTTAGAAAGCCGATCGAATCTGCGCCCTAACAAGGCAAGATTAGTACAGACCCAAAAAAACCTGCACTCGTAGCTTCGAGACAGGTCTTTTATCGCCAAGCAGAAAAAAATATCATCTGCCCGAAATGAGTCTTTTCGCCTCCCCAGAACATTCCCTCTGGGTAAGCAGACGGTTGCTTTTAACCAAAAAGAGCAGCGTCTATATCTTTACAAATTATGCCCTGAAATCAGTTGCTTACGTTCAGAAAACAACCAAACAGCGTAATTACAAGATAAAAGCTTAACCAAACCGAAGACTGGGGAAATTCAACAGAGTTTCCCAAATGAATACCCAGCAAAACTTCCAGCCTCAACACCTCAGCGAATTTACCCTCAGTGGGATTTCCTCAGATCTCCTCGAATTAAATTTCAGCTCCATCAACCAAGAATCAGCATTCAGCTTTCTCATCCCCAACCCAGCCCGCCGCAACGACGGTAGACTGACAAATCGCTACCTCAACACCTACACCCGCCTCGAAACAGGCGGCTGGACTTGTACCGGAATCAACCCCCTCACCATGAGCCTCAGCACCTGGGGCTGTCTCAAACCGAACGCCCCCCGCTGGGATGAAACCAAACAGAAACAGATAAAATACGAACATCCCCACGGTATCCCCACCGAATTATTTTGTCTGCGAGTCACCTATCAAATCGGACTTAAAATCGCCAAAAATAACGGATTAATCGCCCAAATTCAATATCTAGAACGGATGGTAGATCAAGATCCCACCACCGAAGACTGCGATTTCTGGCAATGGGTACTAGATAATCCCTACCTCAGAATCATCCTCACCGAAGGAGCAAAAAAAACCGCAGCACTACTCTCAGCCGGACATCTAGCCATCGGCTTACCCGGCGTTTGGGGCGGCTACCGCTCCAAACTCAAGGGCGTAAACTGTCTCCCCCATCTTATTCCTCACCTCAAAATATTTACCGCCAAGAATCGAGAAATAACTTTTTGTTTCGACAAAGACACCAATCCCAACACCATCGCTAACGTCAACAACGCCATCAATCAAACCGGAAAACTGCTCGAACGTCTTGGTTGTCAAGTCTCCGTTATCACCTGGATTTACCCCTACAAGGGCGTAGACGACCTGATTTACCACTTAGGTGAAGATTTCCTCACTCAAACAGTTAACGCCCGTCAGCAGCTCGATAAATGGCGTTTGGGAACAGCCTTCGATCTCCGAGAACTTCCCCACACTAAAGTTCACGAACGTTACCTCGATCCCACCGTTAAACCCGACAACTTACAAGGCAAACTAATCGCCATCAAATCGGCTAAGGGTACGGGAAAAACTGAATATAATGGGACTATTATCGCCGACGAACTCGACCAAGGTAGATCGGTATTAATCATCACCCATCGCATTCAACTCGCCAAAGATCTCTCTCACCGTCTAGGGATTAACCATTTGAGTGAAGTTCGAGCTAGTGAGACAGGTGCATTATTTGGTTACGGACTCTGCGTCGATTCCCTACATCCTAATTCTCAAGCGCGATTCAACCCTGAAGATTGGTCAGAATCGATTCTGATTATCGACGAATGCGAACAGGTATTATGGCACATGCTCAACTCCCCAACCTGTCAAAAAAATCGTGTCGCCATTCTCCAAACCTTCGCGCAATTATTACGCCATATTGCTGAATCTAATGGCACGATTATTTTGTCTGATGCCGATTTATCTAAAGTTACCATCGACTACATCAACAATTTAACTGGCAACCAGTTGGAATTATGGCTGCTGAATAACACCTACAATCCCAACCAAGGCAAGCGCAAGTTATTTACTTACCAATCCCCAGCCAACTTACTAACGGCGGCAGCTTCGGCGATTGAGGCGGGGGAAAAGATAATTATTCACTGCTCCAGCCAGAAAGTGAAATCAAAATGGAGTACCCAGAATCTCGAAACATTCTTCCAAACCGCACATCCCGATAAATCTATCCTCAGAATCGACGCTGAAACCGTTTCAGATCCGAGTCATTCCGCCTATGGCTGTATCGACAATCTGAACGAAATCCTTACCAAGTATGACATCGTACTCGCATCCCCAGTCATCGAAACCGGAATTAGTATCGATGTCGAGCATTTTGACTCAGTTTGGGCATTAGCTAATGGAGTGCAGACAGTAGATGCAGTTTGTCAAACCATCGAACGTGTGCGCTCGGATGTGCCGCGTCATATCTGTATTACTACCAGCGCGATTACCAAAGTTGCAAATGGTTCGGATTCGCCTTGGTATTTAGCTAAATCTCAATCCAAAATAGCAATCGCTAATTTGTCAGCTTTATCACTATCTGGATTCACTGAAGATTTACCCAGCCATCTATTTCACCTAGATACATGGTCTCACTATGCTGCCAGAATTAACCAAGGGTACCAGAACTATCAACAAAATATTCAGGATAAGTTACAGCATGAGGGCTATGAAATTATCAATGTAACTCCAGAGTCAGATCCTATTCCCGCTGAGAAATTGGAATCAATGGTAGGAGCTGCGTCTGCTGCTAATTATCAAGCAGAAAGAACGGGTAAAATTAATGCACCATCACCCAACGATATCGAGCTGAAAAAACTTCAGGAGCAAACAGCTAAAACTAAAGCCCAGAGACATATAGAGGCGAAAGGGAAACTTACCCGCCGCTATCTGACTGAAGATATTACCGATGAATTAATTCTCAAAGATGATGATGGTTGGTATCCACAGATTCAGCTTTATTATTATCTGACAATAGGACGAGAACATTTACCAGAGCGGGATAAAAATCGGCTTCAAAGCTTATCTTTCGGAGTCGATCGGAGTCATTCATCAGAAATCAGGAGTCAGGAGTCTCTCGATGGAAATTTAGATATTTTTAGTTTGATTAAACCATTTACTCCTGATATCAATAAAACGGCTTTATCTGTCAAGGTGATGGCATTAGAGGCGGTAGATATTATGCAGTTCTTCAGAGAAGATCGGGTTTTCACTAAGAATAGTTTAACCGAGTGGCACGAGCGATTAAAAACTTGTGCGGTGGATCTCCACAATTATTTAGGTGTGACAATTGGGGACAAATCGACACCGATTATTACGGCGCAGAGATTACTAAGCTTACTGGGGTATAAGTTAGAACCGCTCGACAGAATCCGCATAAATGGTAAACTCGTCCGACGATATGGGGGAGTCGATTGTAATGCGGATGAGAGATTTTCTGTCTTAGAGCGGTGGCTAGAACGAGATCTGCGAGTTGAGCGAGGAGCGGAAGCTGCTTGATGTTCCACTATTGTTATTAGATCTATAAATTCGTCGATATCACCGTCAGCGATGGCACAATTACCACTCAACAAACCTACGACTTAACCGTTGGTAACTTCGCCATTAATCACAGTCCCGAAATCACCTCCACCCCCACCTTAATTACCAACATCGATAAAACCTATAGTTATCACCTCACAGGTAAAGATAGCGACAACGACACCTTAATCTGGAGTCTAGATAATGCCCCTAAAGGGATGGTTATCGATTCCAGTACGGGCATCGTCAAATGGAACCCCACCAGCACCCAACTCGGGGTTTTTTGTATTAACCCCCGAAAAGGGATAATAAGCATATTTATAGCTAAAGGCTACTATTTTTTAGAGCTGGATACTTTAGCGCTAAATTAGCCCATAACTGATAAGAGCCAGAGGTTTGACAGAGTATTACTACTCCTTAAACTATTAGACCAGTCCTAAATATAATCCGTGGACAAATAAGGCATTAAAATTGTAAAATAATATTTTACTTAATATGGCAAATCCACTGCAATATATTGAAAAGTATCCAGATCGATCGCCTAAAATTCTAGGTATTGAGTATGAGCAGTGGTTAGCATTAGTCGAAACTGCAAAAATAGAGGAGGAAAGGATCAGGTTAGCGATTGAACAGGAAAAAGTTCGGATTAATAAAAAAGGAGGAGGAAGACCAAAAAAACTAAAGAGAGAAGAGGAAATCTGTTTGTGTATATTTTACCTAAGACAGTTGCCTACATTTGAGATACTAGGAATGCACTTCGATATTTCAAAAACGGAAGCAAATGACACATTTAATTATTGGATAAAAATAATTAGAAAAATATTGCCATCAAGCTTAATGGAACAGGCGAAGAAAGACAAGGAAGAATTGGAGAGGATTAAAGAAATGCTCACAGAGTATGAGTTGATTGTAGATAGCTGGGAACAGCCCAGAGAAAGACCAGAAGACAATCAAGTCCAAAAAGAATATTATTCAGGGAAGAAGAAAAGTCATACATATAAAGGGCAAGTAATTACGCTGCCATTAGGCGAAGATTTAGTAGATGTAGAGGTAGGAAGACAAGGTAAAGCTAGTGATATTAATATATTTAGAGAACAGCAGAAGAAATTTAATGTTGAGCAAAGATTTACTGGAGACAAAGGATATCAAGGTGGTATAAATATCAAAACGCCTCAGAAGAAGCCAAGAGGAAAAGAATTAACAGAAGAGCAAAAAGATGCTAACAAAGAAATATCTAGTGAAAGAATATATGTGGAGCACGTCATTCGTCTAATTAAAATATTTAGAGCTGCGAAGGAAAGATTTCGGATGAAAAAAAATAAATACGAAGAGGTAATACTGACAATATGTGGATTAGTGAGATTGCGACTGGGAACGTTAATTTTACCAGTTTAACGCTCGTCAAGAAGCTCGTAAATACATAAAATACAAAGAGTAACTAATAGGCTGTTTCCTAATAGTAATTAGCTACGATCCTAGAAATGCTGATGAAATATGCACAATACATCGTGGAGTGTCTATCGATCGAAACCCATACTCAGGTTAGCACATAGGTTTTCGGATCAGTCTATTAGAGAATGGCATTTGAGACATGTTATGGGTACGTCTCAGAAATTGCAGTTTTTGAGACAGTTTTTTGTTTACTGGCAAGGGTTTCAAGTATGTGATGCTAAACCTAATTTTCCAGAATCCCCCTTTTCGGGGGTCAATACAAAAAACCCCAAGGACTCGAACCAACTGCCTATCAATGGCTGACTAGTCCCAACCAGAGCGTACCAACCGCTACTAGTGTCAACAATCTGTCGGTGTTGCCAGGGGACATTAAGATGTTCGGGTTAGGTGCGACTGGGGATATTTTTGCTAGTCCACTTAAAGGGTTAATACCTTTAAGGTATCAGGTGATCTTGATGGATTGTCCGCCAGGATTGGGGGTAGCGTCGGTGCAAGCGATTTTGAACAGCGATCGGGTGTTGGTACCGACTTTGTGCGAACCTGCTGCGCTCAAGGGATTATCGGAGGCGATCGATCTAATTCGGGGGGAAAATCAAAGTCTGCCGATCGATGTGCTGCGGAATCGGTATAAGCCACGTTTAGTCCTCACTCGCGAATCGGATGACCTTTTAATTAGTAGTGCGGCGGATTTGAATTATCGGTTGTTACACACGACTGTTCCTGACAATATCCAGGTGGCGGAGTCAATTGCTGGGCAACAACCTGTCATTACCTATGCCAGTAAATCGGCGGGGGCACGAGCTTACAAATCACTTGGTAAGGAATTAATTAAAATTTGGGGGTTAAAATCATGAGTCGGATGGGGAAAATGGGCAAACTTAGCGATTTTGGGCAGTCTCCTTCAGTTTCAGCAGCAACAGTGGAGTCAGAAATTCTTCAACCAGTGGCAGTTTCTACACCGATTACTGTCGAATTACCAATGGAAAAACAAGTAGGGGAAGGTCGGCCGAACGAAATTATGGTCAATGTCAATATCAAAATGTCCCAGGGTCAGCAGGAATGGTTGGCGGCTACGGCTAAGACGGTACGCCGTAATAATTCTTTACCTGTGCCAGCGAAGGAGCGGGTTTATCCCCAGCATTTGATTAGTTTGGCGGTGGAATTACTCCAATCTGCGGATGTGGATTGGGAGGAGGTGAAAACGATTGGGGGTTTTTTGTATTAACCCCCGAAAAGGGATAATAAGCATATTTATAGCTAAAGGCTACTATTTTTTAGAGCTGGATACTTTAGCGCTAAATTAGCCCATAACTGATAAGAGCCAGAGGTTTGACAGAGTATTACTACTCCTTAAACTATTAGAGAATGGCATTTGAGACATGTTATGGGTACGTCTCAGAAATTGCAGTTTTTGAGACAGTTTTTTGTTTACTGGCAAGGGTTTCAAGTATGTGATGCTAAACCTAATTTTCCAGAATCCCCCTTTTCGGGGGTCAATACAAAAAACCCCGTCTTAGAGCGGTGGCTAGAACGAGATCTGCGAGTTGAGCGAGGAGCGGAAGCTGCTTGATGTTCCACTATTGTTATTAGATCTATAAATTCGTCGATATCACCGTCAGCGATGGCACAATTACCACTCAACAAACCTACGACTTAACCGTTGGTAACTTCGCCATTAATCACAGTCCCGAAATCACCTCCACCCCCACCTTAATTACCAACATCGATAAAACCTATAGTTATCACCTCACAGGTAAAGATAGCGACAACGACACCTTAATCTGGAGTCTAGATAATGCCCCTAAAGGGATGGTTATCGATTCCAGTACGGGCATCGTCAAATGGAACCCCACCAGCACCCAACTCGGCACCCATACCATTGCCGTGCGGTTGACAGATGCTTATGGATTATACGTCGGACAAGAATATACCCTCAAAGTTAATGGTGTAAATACACCCCCACAGATTCAATCAACACCGAATACTGTGGGTGGATTAAATTCGGCTTATAAATATCAAGTTAAAGCTGTAGATGTAGAAGGCGATCAACTCACCTATAGTCTCGGACGTTATCCAACTGGGATGATTGTAAATAGTGAGAATGGGTTGATAACTTGGACACCAAATTCTAGTCAAATTGGTACACAAATTATCGATGTTCTTGTTACTGACGCTCAAGGAGCAGTAAGTACTCAGACATATAACCTGATAGTTGGAAGCAGTCCAATTAATCAAGCTCCGACAATTACATCTACACCCATACTTACCGCTGATATTAATCGTCGATATCAATATCAAATAGTAGCCAACGATCCTGAAAATAGTCAGATTACTTATTCATTAACTAATCCACCTAGTGGGATGGTAATTAATGCAAGTACCGGACTAATTACTTGGAACAATCCTACTCTGGGAACCACCCAAATTACCATCGCTGCAACAGATGAAAGTGGAGCAGTCGCCGTACAAGAATATACCCTAACAGGCAAACAAAATCACGCTCCAATCATTAACTCCACCCCCATCACTCGGATGGTGATTGGAAATGTTTATCGGTATGATGTGATTGCTAAAGATAGCGATAATGATGCGCTGACATACACCTTAGATAACGCATCTATCGCTTTGGGAATCACCATCGACAAACTCGGACGAATTACCTGGAAACCAACATCAACAGATATTGGTAATCATCAAATTAATCTTACTGTCAGTGATGGAATTGGTGCGGTAGTTATTCAGACTTATAATCTGAAAGTATTGGCTGATAACACTGCTCCAACAATTAACTTAGTAAGCGGTAAGAATACCGCCAATATTGGCGAAACCATCTCTTTCTTTGTCCAAGCTAGTGATAATGTCGGGATAAAATCTACCCAACTGTTGATTAATAATCAAGCGGTTAGTTTAGATAGTAATGGTGTCGGTACATATACAGTCACCACCGCTGGAATCGTCACCGCGCAAGCGATTGTCACCGATATCAATGGGAATACCAGTACCAAAAATAGTACCGTTAATATTATCGACCCCACCGATATTGATGCACCCATCATCAACTTAGACTTGAGTGGAATAGTCAACGGAATTGTCACAGGTAGAACCGATATTAAAGGTACCGTCACCGATCCCAATTTAGACTACTACACCTTAGAGGTTGCCCGATTAGGTAGTGATAATTGGCAAGAGGTGTTTAGAGGTAATAATTCAGTTACAAACGGCTCATTGGGCAAATTCGATCCATCCCTGCTGGAGAATGATACCTATCGAGTCAGACTCACCGCCTATGATACGGGCGGACGTGGTAGTCAGATTGAAGATGAGATTGAAGTTACAGGCGACCTCAAACTGGGTAACTTCCGGTTGTCGTTTACTGACTTAACTATTCCAGTAACGGGGATTCCGATTAGTCTGACACGGACTTATGATTCCCTCACCAGTGGTACCACCGATGACTTTGGATATGGGTGGCGAATGGAATTTAGGGATACAGATTTAAGAACTAGTTTAAAACCAGATCCATTCTACGAACAATTGGGTTATCGCAGTCAAGGATTTAAAGATGGAACCCGGATATATATCACCCTCCCAGGGGGGAAACGGGAAGGATTTACCTTCCATCCCATCCCCTTGGGAAGTAGTGGTGATTTTGGGAGTGGTGGATTAGTTAATGGTGTCTTGGGTGGGAAATTATATAAACCATTCCTTCGTCTCAGACAAAGGAGTGACGAGTACCTTGGATGTACCGGGTAGTCAGTTCAACTTCGATCTCTTTGGTTTTGCAGCTACCAAGACTGCGGGGAATATCAATAGTATTTTGATGTATCGGGAGGGGAAACTGTTTAATTTAGCAGGGAGACCCTATGTACCACAGGATGATGGGTTTGGTAATCGGTATATTCTGACTACGAAGGATGGGACGCAGTATGAGATTAATGCGACTACTGGGGATTTGGAGAGTGTGAAGGATACGTCGGGAAATACTTTGACTTATTCTGATACTGAGATTAAGAGTAGTACTGGGGTGTCGGTTACGTTTGAGCGGGATAACCAAGGCAGGATTATTAGTGTTACCGATCCTTTGGGTGCGAAGGTCAAGTATGGGTATGATCCTAAGGGGGATCTAGTATCTGTTACTGACAGAGATGGCAACACCACTGGGTTTCAATACAATGCGACGCGCTCTCATTATTTGGATAAGATCGTCGATCCTCTGGGACGGGAGGCGGTTAAGACGGAATATGATGAGCAGGGACGGTTGAAGAAGACGGCGAATAGCTCTGGGAATGGGGTTGAGTTTGTCTATAATCCGCTGAATTCGATTGAGATAGTTAAGGATGCTTTGGGTAATGCTACTACTTTTGAGTATGACATTCGTGGGAATGTTGTTACTCCAATAGATGCAGTTGGTAAGGTGACTAAATCTACCTATGATGATGACAATAATATGTTGTCACAGACGGTGATTTCCGATCGATCTGGTGCGGCTGGTTTTACTACTATTTATACTTACGATGGTCAGCGGAATAAGTTGAGTGAAACTGATGCACTTGGGAATACGACTTACTATACTTATGGTGGAAGAAGTCGGCTATTAACTACTACTGATGCTTTAGGAAGAACTACTACCAATGTTTATGACCCTAACGGTAACTTAACTTCTATCAAAGATGCACTCGGTAACACCACCACCTTTACCTACGATGGTAAAGGACAAGTAACTAAAACTACCGATGCTCAAGCAAACGCTACCTTCTTCCAATATGACAGTAACGGTAATGTTAGCAAAGTAATCGATCCACTTGAATATATCGTCAACTATACCTACAACGGTAGAGGTGATAAACTCACTGAAACTAAATTAGTAACTACCGCCACTGGCTTACAAACCAGCATCACCACATCTGTGTATGATGCTAACGGACGGATGACAAGCATGACTGATGCGCTCAGTCAAACTAGCACTTACGAATACGATAAACTCGGCCAACAAATTGCTGTTACTGACGCATTAGGCAGAAAAACTCAATCTTTATATAACAGTAAAGGAGAACTCATTGAGATAATTTATCCTGATGATACCCCATTAGATTTAACAAATAATCCTCGCACCAAAACTGAATATGATGCTGATGGTCGAGTAATTGCTGCTATCGATAAATCTGGGCGGATCACTCGTACTGTATATGATCCAGTTGGAAGAGTAATTGAAACTATCTTGCCTGATGCTACACCATTAGATTTAACAGATAATCCTCGTACTAAGACTGAATACTATACAGATGGTAAAGTCAAAGCTAGTATCGACGAACGGGGTAATCGGACAGAGTATCGATATGATTCTGTCGGCAGACAAACAGATGTAATTTATGCAGATAGTACACCACTAGATTTAACTGACAATCCCAAAACTCGCTATCAGTATAACCAAGCTGGACAACAGGTTAGTGTTACTAATGCGTTAAATCACACCACTCGTTATCAATACGATAACTTGGGTAGAGCAGTTAAAATCATCTACGCTGATGATACTTTCACCACTACCACCTAGGGGTTTTTTGTATTGACCCCCGAAAAGGGGGATTCTGGAAAATTAGGTTTAGCATCACATACTTGAAACCCTTGCCAGTAAACAAAAAACTGTCTCAAAAACTGCAATTTCTGAGACGTACCCATAACATGTCTCAAATGCCATTCTCTAATAGTTTAAGGAGTAGTAATACTCTGTCAAACCTCTGGCTCTTATCAGTTATGGGCTAATTTAGCGCTAAAGTATCCAGCTCTAAAAAATAGTAGCCTTTAGCTATAAATATGCTTATTATCCCTTTTCGGGGGTTAATACAAAAAACCCCACCTTGTGCCCGTCGGAGATGAAGCTCGACGATCTGCGAAGCAGACAAAAGCTGTTTGCGACCAAAGCGAACACCCAACTCTTTAGCCTTGTGAATACCGTCAAGCTGTCGCTTTTGGCGGATTTCTGTTTCAAACTCAGCAATAGCACCCAGCATATTAAACAGCAACCGCCCAGTCGGATTCGACGTATCAAGATTCTGATCCAGGACATGCAAAGCGACCTGTTTACGCTTGAGAAGGTCAGCAATCTGACAAAGATGAAGAGTAGAGCGAGCCAACCGATCTAAGCGCGAAACGACCAACGTATCCCCCTCTCGGACATATTCCAGGCAAGCATCTAACTGAGATCGCTGCTGGCTTGTGCCACTTTTTTTCTCTTGATAAATCTTATCGCAATGTTGGAGCTTGTCCAATTGGACATCCAAACTTTGCCCCACCGAACTAACTCGTGCATATCCAACCAGAGCCATACTGAAAAACTCCAAGTTGTGCTCGTATATCTCATTATTCTTTAGACTTTAAGAGAAAGGTATTTTGAGACATAAAAAGAGACATGATTGGTAGAAGTTCACGGGGCTAAGGCAGAAGAGAAGGCGGAACTTCACCAGAACGAGCAGCCGAGACAGATTCAACCAAAAAATCGAGAATATTACGCTCTTGGAGATTAAGTGAAGATACAACAGTGAGCAAGCGAGACACAAACTCACTGCCAGTAAGAGAATCTGAACCAAAACTAGTCCGCCGCCAAATTACAGCAGGACGAATGGCTCTTTCAGCCGCATTATTAGTCGGCTCTACTCCTTCTTCTCGTACAAACAACCAGAAAGAATCGAACAGCTTGAGCAAATTACGGCATGTCCGCACAGTTTTAGCCAGTGGTGTTTTTTCATGCTCATCAATTGGAAGTTCGGCAGCTTCGATGAGGATGCTGGAAAATTTAGCTTGAATAGGTTCAACCGCTTGCGTTAATTCGGGGCGAGTGAGTTGACCATTTCTAAACTGATGCCAAAGATTGAAAAGTAGCTTTTCTTGGGCTAGTAGAGATTCACCAATCTCCGCTGATGCTCCCACTCGTTCCGAGATTTGAATGAAGTCTCGTTTTAGATGTGCCCAACACACTTGTCTATTAGCAACATCCACCCAGTTATAAGCAGGGCAACGATCGCTAGTAATAAATCCAGCAAAAGCTGAACCCAAAACAGTTTGAGCCGCAGTGCTAGCTCGACTTAAAATTACCTGAAAACAAATTATCAATGGTGTTACCGCCACCCACAGCCAGCCACTCGTCTTGGCGGCATTTTGACCGTCCCCATTCCGTTGCTTAAATCCCGTTTCATCTACTCCGACGATCGGTTGTTGCTGAATATAACCTTGTGCCTCAGTTACGGCAACACTCACAGCTTCACTTACTTCTGTTCGCAGATTGTTGATTGTGCCTAAGGACATTTCAATCCCAAACACTGCTTGCATGATTTTCTGGATTTGGCGATAGGATTGTCGGTACTGGCTACTAAATAGACCCACATAAGCTGCTACTCTCGATCCGTACCCACCCTTGCCAATTATTTCGGCCATTTCTGCTGCTTGATTT
>JAPJYX010000103.1:0-16714 GCA_030503985.1 Himalopsyche tibetana
ATAGTTTACCGATTTATCAGGGTTTGACGCATTTATAGGCAAGTTGGGGATCATAATGTTAGGGGATCATGACAAATATTGAAGACTGGGATCAAGTTGTATCAGGTTTCCTTAACATATTGATTTTTAATGATTATCGGTCGTGAGCAAAGCAGTCATACACAAGCATTCACCATCGGATCGGTTCTGAGTAGAGTTTGCTTGTGGCAGCTACCGCCATTAGCCCAACAAAATCAACCAGAAAGGGATCATCAACAGCAATAGTCTGGAGGTAATGCTCATACTGCTGACAAATAATTCTCGCTCTAAGTTAGATTTTGCTCCCCAGATCAGATTGGCAAAAGCTTTTGCCAATCCTGACCAAAGTTGATGGCTATTTTGCTATTTCACAACTGTCATATCTTTAATCAGCCAACGCCCGTCTTTACGTACCAAATCATACCGGACTCGCAGGTTTTCATTGTAGGAAGCCCCTTGATTAAGCTGACCGGCTTGAAAAAACTCTGCGACTTCATTAACAGCAGCATCGACTTTGGCTAAGTCTGGATTAGCGGCTTTGGTATCAACTGAATTGACTTTAACTGAAT
The DNA here is from genome assembly GCA_030503985.1 of Himalopsyche tibetana. Lineage (NCBI taxonomy): Eukaryota > Metazoa > Arthropoda > Insecta > Trichoptera > Rhyacophilidae > Himalopsyche > Himalopsyche tibetana. The sequence continues at coordinate 588 of JAPJYX010000103.1, forward strand.
GCTTATATTGCCAGTAAGAATTTTCTTTCTTTGCCGTTTCGGCACGTTGCCGCCAAGAAGACAAAACTGGCTCAGTTAAGATTTTTGGGAATTGATCAATTTGATGCTCAGAACCGAGAGCCAAAGATTTAGTCGAGAGCCAGGTTTGAATCACCTGTTGGGCTGTTTCCTCATTTAAGGGACCTTCTGGCGCCATAATCTGGCTACCAGGCGAGGGAGTTGGTACGGGTGGTTGGGCTAACTGGATTAGTGGCTGTTCTGTTTCTAGCGCTGGTGTGGAGAAACCTTGTAAAGATTTTTGCAGCCAACTTAGAATCGTAATTAAGAGAAAACCAAAGATAGCTACTCCAGCAACACTGGCAATTGCCATAAACGCCAGCCGTTTAACTTTGGTTGCCGACTTCGGTTTGTCTGAGCGGGAGTTTCGACCCAAACGTTTGAAGCGTTCCCTAACACCCGACGCATTAGAGACCTCTGTGTCCTGTAACTGGTTTACTGAATGCTCATCACCATTTTGGGGTGGACGGCGACGGGATGAGCGTCCTTCATTAGCAATCGCATTTTGTTCACTAAACCCATTAGGTTCTGAAGCACCAGGCTGATTTAAACGCGAGAGAGTAGCGCTGCTAGGTTCACCCTGAGCATTACCGCCACCTAAACCAGAGCGGTTTGACCTCTGAGAGTTAGGTAAGGTTGAAACATTCGATGTTAAGGTTGCCGTCAGATTATTCGGTGTTGTTGTGGGTTCTCGTTCCACCGACCACTGTGAGCCATTTACTGCCGCGCCGGTAGCCGAGCGGTATAGTAAAGAGTCCCCAGCTTGCCCGTTAACGGGCAAGTTTTTGCTAGCTTCCCGACGAAATGTCACCGGCTCTTTGATGCCTGGTGAAGCCGTAGCGGTCGCATAGGGAGCTTCCTGCCCTTGAACAACTGTCCACTCGTTGGGGGTTTCGGCAGGGGATGGTTCTGGCATATTTTCTAGATACGCCTGTACCTGCTCATCGGCAAAGTATTCTTTTAACGAGGCTTTTTGGTCACGCAAATCGGCAAAGTGAGGAAAGACGGACTTTTGCAGCCAACGTTCTCCATAAAGGCATAATCCCGGCAATAAATCTGGTGCGCCTTGGGAATGTTCGCGAATAAATGCCAGGGGTTCGTACTCTTGACTGAGTGCCAGGGCTTTGCTGGCTTCTTCGGTTTGACCCAAAAGTAAAGCACAAACAGCTTGTTCGAGATGGACATCCTGACGTTTACCCAAGCGCATCAACATCTGCTTGGCGCGGGCAATTAAGGCGGGTTGTCGTCCAGCAAAGCCTCGTGCCAGCAGAGCATAAACGGCTAAATAAGTCGCGACTGCGGAAGGTCGTCTGGCTTCGGCTTCAAACAAGGTTTGTTGTTCTGCCGCACTCAAATAGCCCCGTAACTGTTGGATAAAACGCAGAAAGTCATCAATACTCAAGCCCGATTGGTCATCGCCCGTGCCGTCAATGCCCATGCGTTCTTGGAGCATTTCTTGCAGCAGCCGTAAACCGTTACGACGTTCACCGATATTTTCGGCTGGCAGTGCCAATAATTCCAAAATGCGGTATGGGCGGAGCTTGTAGAGGTCTGCCTGAATTTCGCCCCGCACTGAGGGAAATAAGCCTTCTCGCAGCAAAGAATCTTGACCGCCCAGGAGTGATGTGGCGGCATTTTCGTACTGTCCTTGCTGCCATTGCTCTCGACCGAGTTCTAGGCAGGCGAGGGCTACGGTTAAAACAATGTCCGCTCTAACTAGTTGGGGGTCGCCTAACAGCCCTTTATCCAAGCTGATACTGTCTCGTGTCCCCAAATAGGGTTTACCTAGTTTCAGGACGATTTCATATTCCCCAAGTTCTTGCAGAATCAGTAATGCGCCAATAAGTTGTTCATTTTTGATTTCAATGCTGGGGGTATGGTTTTCAACGGGGGCATCGCTTTTTTCTGCCGTTGTCCCCAGGCTAATGGGTTGCTCTCGTTCCTCGTAGGTGTTGGCAAGGAAGCTCGCATCATAAGCCGAGCACTGTTCTGGGTCGGACAGTACCGCGTAGGCTTCATCTAGGAGTTGTTTGCGTGATTTGATCGCCGCTTCGCTATATTCCCGACGGGGGTAATTGCAAAGTGCGATCGCGATACGCTTGGCTTCGTTGTTCAACAGTAGCCTGAATCGGTAATCCTAATATTCGGTAGTAATCGAGCGGAATTCGCACAGGCTTACTTCCTCTAAGCTCAGAGCAATATATATTAACGTATAGTAGCCAATAGCGCTCTCTATAAAAATGCTGTTACTGTCGAACTTTGACCATTTTGGTAAAAGTTGGGCTGTTCAGCGGCTTTGTAGAGTTGCTTTTGTATGTTGGTAATTTTAGCAATGCTACAGATTATCTCATTGAATGAGACAGATTGGTTTAAACCAATGATGTTACTTTAACTCAAGGCAGTGTGGGTCAATCTTATTTTTAGCTTTATAAAGAAGCTGAACAAGTGTTTGAGAGAAAATTTAGCTTAGTGTTGCTGCAAGGATACTACAAACCAATGGTTCAGGAACGAGTTTTACCAAATTTTCAGGTTGAGTCCAGCCAAATCACCAAGGAAGAAGGCTTGCTCTTATATGAGGACATGATTTTGGGGCGCTTTTTTGAGGATAAGTGCGCTGAAATGTACTACCGGGGCAAGATGTTTGGTTTTGTCCACCTCTATAACGGTCAAGAAGCGGTCTCGACGGGTGTGATCCGCTCGATGCGCCGCGATGAAGATTATGTTAGCAGCACCTACCGTGACCACGTTCATGCTTTGAGTGCGGGTGTGCCTGCGCGGGAGGTTATGGCGGAGTTGTATGGCAAGGAGACGGGTTGCAGCAAGGGGCGTGGCGGTTCGATGCATATGTTCTCGGCTCAACATCGTTTGCTTGGCGGTTATGCCTTTATTGCTGAAGGTATTCCGGTGGCGACAGGTACGGCGTTTGCCAGCAAGTATCGGCGTGAGGCGTTGGGAGACAAGAGTGCTGATCAAGTCACCGCTTGCTTTTTTGGCGATGGTGCTTGTAATAATGGTCAGTTTTTTGAATGCTTAAATATGGCGGCTTTGTGGAAATTGCCGATTTTGTTTGTCGTGGAAAATAATAAGTGGGCAATTGGTATGGCTCACGAAAGGGCGACTTCTCAACCGGAAATTTACAAGAAAGCCAGTGTGTTTGGCATGGCGGGTGTGGAAGTTGATGGTATGGATGTTCTGGCGGTCAGGGAGGTGGCGAAAGTCGCTGTGGCGCGTGCCCGTGCCGGAGAGGGTCCAACTTTGATTGAGGCGCTTACCTACCGCTTCCGGGGTCACTCTCTGGCTGATCCTGATGAACTTCGCTCTAAGGAAGAGAAGGAATACTGGTTTGCTCGTGATCCGATTAAAAAGCTGGCTGCTGATTTGATTGGGCTTAATTTGGCAGACCAAGCTGAACTGAAAGCGATCGAGGGTAAAATTCAGGATGTAATTGATGATGCGGTGAAATTTGCTGAATCTAGTCCGGAACCAGACCCCAGTGAGCTACGCCGCTATATTTTTGCTGAAGACTAAAAGCAGCATTGCTGATTATAAAGTATTAATTGGCAACCTAAAATCTCCCCCGACTTCTTGGTTTAAATCTGATTACTATTGGATCAATTTAATTCAGAGGTCGGGGATCTGCCAGAAATCTTCATGCTATTCAGGAATGCCCGAAAAGCTTGAACTATTGAGTTCGGTTTTTGGGAAACCCTGATTTCAATTCAATTCTTTTTTTATCAGGTGTGAGTCTTATCAAACAGATTACCGGTCAAATTCACCTTCGTGCTTCTTTCTTGACCGCACTGTTGCTTTTTGGGCAATGGTGCTATTATCCCAGCCTGGTCAAACCCAGCAAAAATCACCTATTTGGCACAAATGCCTGTTGGTGCGGGCATCTTCTACGTTAATCCCACCACTGGTACAGATGCGGCTGGTGCTGGTGCAACTGAGGCAACGCCCTATCGTACCATTGCTTACGCTCTCCAGCAGGCGGCGGCGGGTACTGTTGTGCAGTTGTCACCTGGCAGTGTATACCAGTCAAACGGGTGAGGTTTTCCCTCTGGTGGTTAAGGAAGGAGTAATTTTACGCGGCGAGTCATCTACCAAAGGACAGAGAATAGGGATTGTTGGTGGCGGTTCTTTTTCTAGTCCGACTGCTGCTGGTCAAAATATTACGATTCTTGCTCAAAATAATAGCGAAATTAATGGGATTACGATTACTAATCCGAATTCTCGCGGTACGGGGGTTTGGATAGAATCGACGAATCCGGCAATTAGGAATAATACGTTTTCTAATAGCAATCGTGAGGGGGTTTTTGTTACGGGTACGGGGAATCCGAAGATTGAAGATAATGTTTTCAGCAAGAATGCTGGTAATGGTATTTCAGTTGCCCGTCAGTCTACTGGCGAAATTCGCAATAATTTGATTCAGGAAACGGGGACGGGTATTGCCATTACGGAAACGGCTGCGCCTTTGATTACGGATAATCGCATTATTCAAAATGATGATGGGATTATTGCTAGTGGTACGTCGGTGCCACTAATTAGAAAAAATGCGATCGAAAATAATAAGCGTAATGGTGTGGTGGCAACTGGCGATGCTAAACCGAATTTAGGTACGGCTGATAGTGTTGGCGGCAACCGGATTCGTAATAATGGCACGGCTGATGTTTACAATGTGACCCGTAGTGGTACGATTTTGGCGGTTGGTAATGATATTGACCAAAAACGAATTATCGGTAATGTTACTTTTGTGGCGGCGTCGGTAGCGACTAATTTTGCTGATGTGCAAGGACATTGGGCGCAAGCTTATATCCAGGCGTGACGGGTAATGGTACACTTGCGGGCTTTCCTGATGGGACTTTTCGCCCTAATGATCCGGTAACTCGTGCTCAGTTTGCGGCAATTATTGCCAAAGCTTTTACGCCAAACCCTCAAAAGGCGGCTAGTGATTTTGTGGATGTGCGCCGTGATTATTGGGCGTATCAGGTGATTCAAACGGCTTTTCGTGGTGCTTTCTTGTCTGGATATCCTGACAGAACTTTTCGGGCTGAGGAACGTATTCCTAGAGTTCAGGTTTTGGTTTCTCTAGCTAGTGGTCTCAATTTGCGGTCTGATAATACGAGTGTGTTGTCGGTTTATCGTGATGCGGCGCAGATTCCTGATTATGCCAGAACTGCGATCGCTGGAGCAACTCAGAAAAAGTTGGTGGTGAATTACCCGACGCTGGCCGCAACTGAATCCTAATGAAAATGCCTCTCGCGCTGATGTGGCGGCTTTTGTTTATCAAGCACTGGTGAATGCGGGGCGATTGCCGCCAATTGCTTCTCCTTATTTAGTTAACAGTCCTTAGCTAGCTGAGGCTGAATAACACAAAGCGCCAGTTTTCCTATATGTGGAAGCTGACGCTTTGCAAAAGAAAGTTTGAGTAGTTTTTTGATAAGTTTAAGGTCTTTATATCGGCTGACCTCAATTAAACTTATGTATACTTTGACACTGTTCCGAATAGTTGGTCAGATTTATAATCTTTTCTTTATATTTCGCGCTATATTAATTTATTGAGTTTTTGCAAAGTTTTGGACACAACTTGAAGTGAAGCAGCAGCGAAATTTTCAGTTTAGATTTTCAGCACTATTGGCTTCAAGCGATCGCTAATGCTTAACCAGAAAAGTTAGTTACCAATACGAAGCCAGACACTTCCTGACGGATGCCCATCATGAATGGGATTGAAAACTGACTTGCTCTTTTCAGGCAGCCGCCGTAAGGAAGTGATGACTAGGGCTAAATCAAGTTCAAGCCCGATTTGTTACAGAAAGACGAGATTCAGAAGGTTTAATTTGATATTTAACAAGATTGGCAAGGTCTTGAAGTTGGCAGATTGCCTCTGCACCTTCTAATTTCATCAATTCACGGTCATCCCGCATTTCAGTCCAAGTAATGCCGTAGTCTGACACCAAGAACCGAATCAGATGGTTTTCGCCCAGACTGACCATAAAAGAAGCACTGTTCATCTGACCACCGCAAGTGTAGCAAGAAGCCAGATAGCCACGATTTTCAAGTACGATTGCCAGGGCTTGGAGATTCATGACCAAATCCTGTACAAATTGCCGATGTTGATCTGCTAGTCGTAAAAACACGTTTGTCCTCCAAACACCACTCCTAAAGTTTAAATCTTTTAGACTTTCTTAATAATTTAATCATTTAAGGGACCTAGGAGAAAGGTTAGAAATCCCAAAAAATCATTCAATTGTGAACTAGTTAAGGACTCAGGCACTTTTCCTGGAGTTTTACGAAGGTAATGCCCCCTAAAGAGCAGCCATTCGCTCTTGCATAGTAGAGCCTGAAGAAATTGATCTTGTTCCCTCTACAGATAGACTTAATGAATTTACCTGTGGGATTAAGTCAGATCAGCAAGATTTAACCCTGATGAGAAGCTGTTATCAGCTTAAGCTTAACACTATCATTTTGTGGAGCCAGCTAATTGACTTGCCACAAACCTAGGGTTGGTCCAATAAAACGAATTGTTAACCAGTAGGCAACCAGAAGACCGATTCCCAGCCAAGCACCTGTCGTTGACCATTTAACAAATTGCTCACTCTGGGTTTTGGAGATGGGAACCCAGGGTAAAATCCGGTTATTTTGACCGTATTTATCGCCCAGCAATTCTTTACGGCGTTTAGCTTCACCCATAATCGCTTACCTCTACTAAGTATTAAATATCGAATCCGATCATAGCGCTATGGGAGAAGAGTTAATCTAAAGACGGCAAGAGAGTCCTAATTTATGGACTGAGATTTTTCAGTCATGTTTTGGGTTTAACTTTACTTTGGTCGAGGATGTGATCTGGCTTTTTAGGATGCTATCCTACCAACGATCCTGAGTGTGTGGGGTATCTAGTCGAAATAAACTGCTATCTAGATAATTAATACGAGCAAAAGGACTGAGGGCGCTAAGAACTTGCCGTCCATAGCTGCGATGATTAACACGGTTATCTAGAAGAGCAATAATACCTTGGGAAGTACGTACAGGAGCGATCGCTCTTTGTAATTCTCGCAAAGCTGTCGGCAAAAGATACAAACGAAACCAATCCAAGCGACGCTGCTTGTAATAAGCCACTTGTCCAGCCACCAGGGGATTTTCTAGAGAAGGAATCGGTAAAGTAGCAATCATCAGCAGTTGTGGTGCCGGAATCGTACCTTGATGGGATCTCCAAAATTCCCAACCGGTCACCAAAATCCCATTGTGATCTAGTTCCGTTTTTTCCACCTGGACTCGCGAACCAAATTCGGCAGCTAAAACCGCCCCCAACTGAGCTTTGAGAGGAACATCTCCCACAACCAAAACCGCCGGCGCCTGAAAGTTAGAACTGAGGGAAAGCAGAGAGCGAACTTGTTGAATCAGAGCCTCTTGAAAGCGGGGCGTATTCGGCATTGGTAGCCCATCAGGCAGATACAGTTGAATCATCTCATTTTGGCGGTCAGGAGAAAACTTCAAGCAAGTCAAATCTCCTAAACCCACACTATCCCGGTAAACCGAAGCCGAAGTCTCCAAATCCAAAGCTTCCCCAATTAACACCACAGGTTGCTGAGTCCAGATGGGTTTTAGTCTAGTTGCGACCTCAACTGGTTCACAGTATAAAGAAAACTGCCCTTGGGAGCGGGAAATAGCCGCCCACATTAACTGCCCTGAGCGTTGCCAGCCGTGCCAAAACTGCTGCCAGCGAGTGGGGAGATAGCGGTAGCCTTCTGCCTCTGCGACAGGCTGTAAGGCTTCAAACAGTTGCCACAGCAAATTTTGTTCGTGGGACTCAATCAGACAGCATTCATAAGGGTTAGGAGGATGTTCAAAGACGGCTTTGGTCAGCCGCACCCGCACATCCCGAATCAAGTCTGCTTGTTGAGGGCGTCCGAGCATCAGTTCGTCCCAGTCTCCTGGTTGGATGCAAGCTTGCAGTTGATAACGTGCTAAGGCTTCCATGTCATCGGCACCATCAATTAAGGTGGGGATGCCTTGAGGGAAGCGCTGGTGACCTTCTAGGCGATCAATGAGCCAGGAGCTAGGAGAGGTAATTAGTAAACCTCGAAAACGTTGGTCGGGAAATCTGTCTCCCGTCTGAATTGGTTTGTCAGTACCAATCCACTGTTGAAGTCGGGGAATTTCAACTTGTAACAACCATTGCTGCACCGCGACGGGGGCAACTAAGATGGTTGGTTCTGACCAAATTAAGGCTGGAGCGAGGTAACTTAGACGATAGTTTGGGTTTGAAGTGCCAGTTTGAATTAATGCCGAGCGACCCAATCGTAAAGCGCGTGCTACCAACCGTGCCATTGTCAAATGATGGGGCCAGGTTAGTTGACCTTGCTCTCGCAAAAAGGCACGTAGAGAAGAATGGACTTCTACCTCAATCACTGGCTCAGTAGCGTTTGAACGCCCCAGAAATGAACATGATTTGTATCATTAGCCGACGCTTGTTGGTTCTGTTGGAGAACCATTTTGTGGTTAATGATGCCATTTCTAATTATGCCAGGGTGATTAGGTGGGAATTGGGAATTGGTAATTGGGAATTGGTAATTGGGAGATAAGGCGATATTTGGCGATCGCATATTATCCAAACAGACGGTGCAACCTCCTGAATTAACCTGCATAATCAAAGGCTTTAATAAACTCAATCACAGTAGAAACTGGTGGCAGCGTCGATTCGGCTGTTTGTGAAGGGGCATTTTTAGAAACCAAAAGCTGGCGCGATTGATTCATCAAATGCTTACCAAAAGCCGGATGATAGTAGATGTTCAAACTTTGAGTGCTGGAATTGGTAACAATTGTCTGAGTCGGAGCGAGGAAGAAGGAGACGGGTGTTTTGACACAAGTCTGTAATACTGAACGGTCAAGAGCCTCAATCTGAGTAATAGCAGCACTGAGGCTGGTGATTAGTTGATGGATTTGCTTTTGTTCTTGGCTTGATAAAGTTTCTATTGCCTGTGCCTGTAGCATTTTCACCAAGGCGATTAAATTTTGATGAGTGGCGGTGGCATCATGGAAGGGCAGAATTGCTAAATAAGCAATGGTAAACAACTCGGCATTGCTGCTGATGCGAAAGGTGAGGGCGGTTCTGCGAACACCAACTTCAATGCTAGGGGCTTTATTAAGGGATGGGTAAACCTGAGCAATTTGATGATAAGTTGATGCCAATGCCAAGCTAGCATCCATGTTTAAAGGTGCATCGACCATGAGGCGTACTGTCGGCAGGGTGTCATTAAAAAAGTCTTGTTCTTCGGTGGAAAAGTCGAGAACCTGACTTTGATCACCATCCGGACTTAGATCAACCCAATCACAGGTAACTCCTACGGTTTTTAGTCCAAACCTGGAAACGCCATATAGTTTTGCACCAGTCAGAATTGCACCTGTCAAATCAGCGCCAATCCAATCGGCTTGGATCAGCCGCGCTTTGGAGAGGTCGGCATGGACTAAACTGGCATTGAGCAAGTGAGCATTGCTTAAATCGGCTCCAACTAAGCTTGCACCACTTAATTTTGCCTCACTCAGGTCTGCCCAATCTAAATTAGCACCACTTAAATCAGCCCAGCGCAGGTTGGCTCCGGATAGGTCGGCGCCGCTAAGATTAGCACAACTAAGATTGGATTGTCTGAGTTCAGTTTCTCGTAGATTGGCGCCGCTGAGGTCGGTACGGCTCAAGTCAGCGGCGTTTAAATTGGCTCTTTCCAGGTTGACGCCAGTCAGGTAAGCGCCTCGCAGGTTGGCTTCGCTTAAGGTTGCACCGATGAGTTTGGCTTGTCTGAGAGCGGCTTCTCGCAAGTCTGTACCGCTGAGATTGGCGTTTTGGAGATTCGCGCCGCTGAGGTCGGCTCGTATCAGTTCGGCACGTATTAGGGCGGCTTGGGTGAGGTTGGCTCCTCTTAAGTCAGCTCGAATTAGGTTGGCAACGTTGAGGTTGGCGCGGCTGAGGTTGGCTTTTGAGAGATTTGCTCCACTGAGTCTGGCAACGTTGAGTTTGGCACGACTGAGGTTGGCGCCAGATAAGTTGGCACCGCTTAAGTTGGCGACACTGAGGTTGGCTTCGCTCAAGTTAGCGTTGCTGAGATTAACTCCACTGAGGTTAACTTCTGCAAGGTTTGCCCCGGCAAAGTCTCTGACTCCTGCTGCATATTTTTTGAGAATTTCCTTGTCGTTCATGCAAGCTACTTGTGGGCTGATGGGTGGATGAGTTTAAAATCAAAGGCAGCTTTTAGCTTTTGGACTACTTGTGGCTCAAAGCTAAGGTCAAGAGTTGATGGTAACGACTTAAACAACGATTAGCACTCAAGAAATGTCTTTGAGTTTCGCTGAATGGCGATGATGTAGGGAAATTAACTATTTTAATGGCAATAAATGATCAAGATAGGAATTGTTGGGCTTGGGTTGATTGGTGGCTCTTTGGGGTTGGATTTGAGGGGGTTGGGATATGAGGTTTTGGGTGTTTCTCGTCAATCGGTGACTTGTGTGCGGGCTGTTGAGTTGGGTGTGGTTGATCGGGCTAGTGTTGATTTGAGTCTTTTGGCGACGGCTGATTTGGTTTTTGTTTGTACGCCGCTGGGGGCGATCGCTTCTACGATTAAGCTGTTGGTGCCATACCTTGCTCCCTATGCGGTTTTGACTGATGTGGGTTCGGTGAAAACGGTGGTAATTGAGCAGGTTACGCCGTTGTGGAACAATTTTGTGGGTGGGCATCCGATGGCGGGAACTGCCGAAAGTGGGATTGAGGCGGTGCAATCTGGTTTGTTTGCTGGTAATCCCTATGTTTTGACGCCGATTGAGGCGACTCCACCCAACTCGGTAAGGGTGGTTGAGGAGGTTGTGCGATCGCTAACTGAACGGGTTTATTTTTGTAGTCCAGAAGACCACGATCGAGCGGTGGCATGGATTTCACATTTGCCTATTATGGTTAGTGCTAATTTAATTGAGGCTTGTTTGGCTGAGACTGATCCGGTGGTTTTGCAGTTGGCACAACAGTTGGCGAGTTCGGGTTTTCGGGATACGACGCGGGTTGGTGGTGGTAATCCGGAGTTGGGGCTGATGATGGCGCGTTACAATCGCGATTGTTTATTGCGATCGCTTGTTTCCTATCGCCAAAATCTTGATGAGTTAATTGCACAGATTGAGCAAGAAGATTGGCAATCTTTAGAGCATAAACTGCTTTCAACTCAAGCTGACCGCCGTCTATTTTTTCCAACAGTAGATTAAGGTAAAAATGGTTTTTCCTGGTTTGGCATTGCTTTCTTCTAACAATTCCTACAAATATAATTGCTTTCACTCAGGCGCAACATAGCTGTCACAAGGATGTCATAGAGCTAGGCTAAATTAATTAATATAGAAATTCTCCTTCAGTGAGATACCTTCAATTACCGATTACCTTCAAAGAAGTCACATCCCTAAATAAACAACTAATCCTAATCGAATATTATGAAATTAGACAGCAAAAATACCAATTCACCTAACACTGCTTCTGCTTTTAAAAAAGCTGCAACTTACTTTTCTTTAGTGTTGCTGGGAGCGGGGGTTACTTTTTCTGGTAGTTATCTGGCTTCCACAAATTCCCAGAATGCTGGTACTTTTGGGGCAACTGCTAGTTCTCAAGTTTTGGCACAAACTTCACCAACTAGTAATTTATTAAACAATCAAAACGGCAATTTTATTACAGCCGTTGTTGAAAAAGTTGGTCCGGCTGTAGTCAGAATTGATTCCTCTCGAACTGTGACTAGTCGGGTTCCGGAAGCGTTTAATAATCCTTTGTTTCGGCAATTTTTTGGCGATGAGTTGCCAAAGGGACCACAGCAGCGAGTTGAGCGTGGTGAGGGGTCGGGTTTTATTATTAGTAATAATGGGCAAATTTTGACGAATGCTCACGTTGTGGAAGGGTCTGATACGGTTAGTGTGACGCTGAAGGATGGGCGCAGTTTTCAGGGTAAGGTGATGGGTGTCGATACGGTGACAGATGTCGCGGTGGTGAAAATTGAGGCAACGAACCTGCCGACGGTGCAGATGGGCAATTCTGAGCAACTGAAACCAGGGGAATGGGCGATCGCTATTGGCAATCCCCTCGGTTTGGATAATACTGTCACTACGGGTATTATCAGTGCTACGGGTCGTTCTAGTTCGGCTGTAGGGGTTCCGGATAAGCGGGTTCAGTTTATCCAAACCGATGCCGCGATTAATCCAGGTAATTCTGGTGGTCCTTTGTTGAATGCTTCGGGACAAGTCATAGGCATGAATACGGCAATTTTGCAAGGGGCGCAAGGTTTAGGTTTTGCGATTCCGATTAATACAGCGCAACGCATTGCTAGTCAGTTAGTCTCCCAGGGTAAGGTGCAGCATCCTTATTTGGGGGTACAGATGGTGACGCTGACGGGCCTGAGTTGAAGAAGAATATTAATAGTAGTCCGAATGCGGGTCTGAATGTTGAAGAAGACCAGGGTGTTTTGATTGCCAAGGTTGTACCAAATTCCCCCGCTGCCAAGGCTGGGTTGCGCCCAGGCGACGTGATTCAGAAAATTAATGGCCAACCCGTCAAAGACGCTGAAGCCGTCCAGAAGGCTGTAGAAGCTTCTCAGGTGGGTAAGAGTTTACAGGTGGGGGTGCGCCGTAGTCAAAAGGATGTTACGGTGGCGGTACAGGCGGGTGCTTTCCCAACTCAAAGTCAGAAACAATAGTTGGATAAAGGCATTTGATCTGGTATGGATGGGAATTTCACCCATCTTTTTTTTGTTTAAAACTGCTTTACATAACAATTCTCAATGATTTCTTAGAGAAGTCGGGATTTGAGGCGCTGATATTTCACAACTCAAATAGGATTGCTATATTAGTTTCATCAAGCATCTATTCTCACTCAAATGGACGTTTTGAGATTTTCTAAAAAAATCAGTAGTTATTTTGAAAACAATCATAGATATGTTTCTTTTTTGTGGGGATATTTCTTCCTCCTGCTAATTAGTTATGTGGATTATCAAATTCATCCTCAAATTTCTCTGGCAGTTTTTTATTTGTTCCCAGTTTCTCTAGTCACTTGGTTTGTTAGTAGGGAAGCAGGATTTGTTACCAGTGGTTTAAGTACAGTTGCTGGATTTCTAACGAAGTTTCGCAGTGACACCCTGACAACTAGTGTCTTAATTCCATTTTGGAATGCTACTGTCATGCTAATTGTGTTTTTAACAGTATCTTCTTTACTGCTTAAATTGCGTGACACTCTCAAGCAAGAACAAAATTCAGGACGGACTGACATTCTGACAGGAGTTGCTAACAAGCGATTGTTTTTGGAGTTAGCGGGGATGGAAGTTAAGAAAGTTCATCGATATAGACATCCTGTGACGGTGATTAATTTGGATGTTGATGATTTTAAATTGTTTAATCAAAAGTTAGGACGAAATTTAGGCAATCAACTGTTGTATACAGCCGCTCAGTCTCTGAAGAATAGTATTAGAGAAACTGATATTATTGGTAGAATTGGAGAGGATGAATTTAGTATCATTCTACCTGGAATTGGTTATGAACTTGCACATTCGGTTGTCTGCCGATTGAAATGTCAGCTTTTAGAGGTTATGGAGAGCAATCAATGGTCTGTCACTTTCAGTATTGCAGCCGTTACGTTTGTTAATCCTCCTAGTTCAATGGATGAAATGCTGCAACAGGCAGACCATTTGATGTATTTAGTGAAAAATAATGGTAAAAATCAGCTTAAGCACAAAACAGCGACAGTTGCTTAGGAGTGCTGGTTTGGAAAGAGATAAGTAATTACGATAAAGCCGCTTAATGTCAACAATACCACCCAAAAAAGTGCACTAATAAAAGGCATAAACCAACAAGATTTATAGTCATTTCTAGTTTCGTTTGTTTTAAATTAACAGTTAGCTATGACAATTTGATGACTAATTTGTGTCAATTATGTCAAAGTTAACTTGAGGATGACTATTGTTTGTTAAGTTGGGTGTTTTTCTAGCACAATTTAGTAGCTTATCAGCTACTAAGTTACCCCAGAGGCAGATAAAACTTAAAGGTACTACCTTTACCGAGTTGACTTTTTACTTCGATTTGACCGCCTTGAAGTTCAATTAATCGCTTACTAATTGCCAAACCAATACCTGTGCCACCCGTATGCTGATTGCGAGACTTTTCGGCTCGCCAAAAGCGCTCAAAAACATGAGGTAAATCTTCTGAGGAAATGCCAATTCCTGTATCAGTTACGGCAACCCATAATCTAGATAAAGAACTATTAATACTTGCTAATTCTGACCAAGCTCGGATAGTAATTGAACCTTTATTTGTATAAGTAAGAGCATTACCAATGAGGTTAACTAAGACTTGTTCTACTCGGTCAATGTCAGCACGAACAGTCGGCAGTTGTTGCGGACATTCTAAATTTAAGATCGGACCATCTTCTAATAATTGGTCAGAAAATTTTTGCACTAAAGACTCTAATAAAGGATGTAGACTAACCGATTGCAGTTTGATTGGTAAATATCCAGCTTCGGCTTTAGAAAGTTCTTGTAAATCATTAATTAGACGTTCTAAACGTTTGGTTTCTTTGGAAAGTTGTTGATAAACTGCTGGTGTTGCCTCAATTCTATCAGCCGCAAGTTCTTCTAAATAACCCCGTAGCACAGTTAAGGGTGTTCGCAATTCATGAGTGAGATCACTGACTAATTCTCGGCGACGATGTTCGACATTTTCTAAACTCGCTGCCATCCGATTAAAACTAGTGGCTAGTTGATTAATTTCAGGAATTTCACTTGGTGGTAATCTTGCATCTAATTGTCCTGCAGCAAACTTTTGAGTGATTTGTTTAATCTGAGTTAAAGGCTGCATAATTCGCTTAGAAACCCAAAAGCTCAGTATTCCTGCAGCCGTTGCACCAACAATAACTGACCAAAAAGTACTACGATTCCAGGTGGTTTCAAACCCATTGATTAGGTAGGCACGTGCATAACGCAAACTAACATTTCGACCTTCTAACTGTTGTAGATGCAAAACAAATAAACGCGGGGAAGATAACTTGCTAATGATTACGAGAGAAGCTACCCCAACTATCATTACCAAAAGGTGAGATAGAAATAAGCGGGAGGCTAAAGGTAAAGATTTGGTTCGACGCAAACTAGCTTTACTCATAACTTTAATCGATCACTTTCATCTTCAAATTTATAACCAACTCCAATTACCGTTTTCACATAAGTGGGATTAGCTGGATCTGGCTCAATCTTTTTCCGCAACCGTGCTACATGAGTATCCACAACTCTTTCGTCTCCAAAAAAGTTATCACCCCAAAGTTTATCAATTAGCTGAGTACGGTTCCACACTCTTCCTGGTTGACTAATAAATGTTGACAAAAGATTAAATTCTAAAGTCGTTAAATCCAATTCTTCTGACTCGCCTGAACTTGAAGAACGACAAGCTGTATGCTGATCTACATCAACAACAAAATGTTGGGTACGATATACTAGATATTGCCCTCCATGACGCAAACTCCTCCTTAATAAGGCTCGGACTCTTGCCACTAATTCTGTCGGACTAAATGGCTTAACTAAGTAATCATCAGCACCGGTAGATAAACCAATAACCCGATCAATTTCCTCACCTTTGGCTGTTAACATTAAAATATAAGGGTCTTTGACTCCAGACTTTTGCCGAATTCTCGCACATACTTCCAAGCCATCCAAACCCGGAAGCATTAAGTCTAAAAGAATCACATCCGGTTGTTGTTTGGTAAATACTTGTAAAGCGGCAAGTCCATCACGACACCATTGGCAAGAAAACCCTTCTCGTTCTAAGGTCATTTGAATCAATTTAGCGATTTCAGGTTCATCCTCTACAATTAAAATATCCATCAGCTTTTGTATGTACTAAAAACACAACTATGAGAAATTATCAGGCTCGTCTGCGTCAACTTCATCGTACTATTGCCCCTATGATGATTCTGCCAGTTCTCCTGACGCTAATTACTGGGTCGATATATCAAATTGTAGACCTTGCTGAGAAGGGTAAAGATTTTGACTGGTTGCTAGATTGGCATAAAGGTCATTTTGGTAGCC